>JANHAO010011122.1:0-17214 GCA_026873985.1 Saraca asoca | reverse complement strand
AGCCTTAAGTCCAATTGATTAGTTTGGAGAAACTAATATGACTTCAAATGGTTTGAAGGGTATTATGGACTTTTGCCAATGCATCGAGAGCTTACTGGGTCACACACATAACAGGAAATGATGTGGCCAATGATATGACTAAGCTTTGGACATATATGATGTTCAGGGACTAGCTTGTAATATGGGAAGATTGCATAAGGGCCAAAGTGAAAGGTTTTGGAAACTTTTAGGGCCAATTTGGGAAAAAGGAAAACTTGTTTCCTTTAACCCAAAATGGCACAAATTTAAGGGCTAAGTATTGCCTTTTTGGATGGCAATAAACTCACACAAAAAAAGGGCCCAATTGGCTTCCAATTTGGATGGCAATTGAAAGCTTCCGAAAGCCTTTTTCCTATGCAATTTTGTTCACGCCAAATACACACACACACGGGGCCAAAAGTGGGGTCAACAATTTCGGCCTTTGAAATTGAAAACATAAGAGGGAAAAAGGCACAAAAATGTGTTCACGGGTTTGAGAAACCGTGAGAGCAAAAGATGGAAGCTTACGGCTTGTGAAGTCGAAACCAAATGGGAGAAGAGGAAGGCTGGAAAAGTTCCAGTTTTTGGCTCCAAATTTCTTCCCATCCAAGCTCTACTCAAGCTAGCACTTGGAGAGGAGTTTTTAAGGCCATGATGAGGATTTTCCTAGTGTGAAAATGGCTGAATTGCAATTAAGTTGCAATTGGACCAAAATCGGGTCACCAGACTCAGATTACAATGATTTTAGTCAAGAAGCTATTTGCCAGCTTCATGCATGAAGCTTATTATGGCAATTGTGTGTACGTTCCACACACTGGCTTGCTGGCCTTAGTTGGCAGTGTAGATTGCATTGTTATGCTCCACTATCTGAGCATGTATTTATGAACATTTTTTGAGATTTTTTTTTGAAAATAAAATTTTTTATTTAATTTTTCCAACTTATTTAAGTGATAATTTGGTATTTTTTGGACCCAAAATTTATACCATGTGATTCTTATATATTGATTGACAATATGCTATTTTTCTAGAATTTTTTGATACTGGTTAGTAAGTATATGAATTTTGCATGCTTATATGCATAAAGTTAGAATTATATATGAATCTTATTTACTCATTGTTGATGTTGAAATCCGATTCTGATCCAAACTCCAACCAACAGGGGATTCTTTCAGGATCTCAAACTACAATCTGGTTCTAAGACAATAAACGAGTAAAGAAAGCAAAGAAGAAGGGAAGAGTAGTATAAGACAAAAGAGTTTTAACATGATTCGACCAAATCTAGTCGGCACCGAACCCTATGTCTATAGTAATGTATTGATCTAAGGAAATTTTTACAAAGTTTCAGTATATAGGCCTTTCCCTTTTCAACGTTCATCTCCTTCTTGTATTTATAGAGGAGATGAGGTTACAATTATAATTTTACATATAGTAAATCTATTACATCAAGTATTTAATATACAAGATAGGACAGATAGACTAAATCCTGTAAATTGGCTACTGTAGATTGTTTCCTACAGGTAGGCCCCGCATGTTTGTTAGACAACACAAGTGCTGGTCTTCTGTTCAATGAGCTCCCAAGTCATTGGTCATGTCTCGTTGGCCAGATCCTTTAGTCTGGGAGGGCATCTGTCTTCAGGATGATGAGGTCAAGCTCACTCTATTAAAGACGAGCTTGAGCTGAGGAGGTTACTTTCGTAACTTGAACTAGTAACATAATGCTCTGAGTGCTTTACGAATTGGATCTTCACTGCGCTCAGATCGTTCGCTGGTCCATCAAGGACGATTCAATTTTCTTATATAACATAAGCCCTTTAACTCTTAATTCACCTCATGAGCTGGGAGTTGAAACTTCTGGAGCTCTTTCACTTCATAGAGTTTTGCTCAATCAAAGTCTTTTCTAAATCCATCCTTTCAGTTGTTATAGGCCATACTTCCTGCAGTACGTGCCCCTTAATCATTGATAAGTCAGCCTCGTTCCTTTCCAAGGCAATAAATGGAAACGATTGGGGGTTTCATCTAGACTCTTCAGTGAAGCTAGCTCCAGCTTTATTTAAAGCAGAAGTGATCACTTTTGCTTCTCCACTGAGAAACCATGAATGCTCCAGATAATCCTCCCTTATTTCTGGCATTTCGCCTTTTTGTCAGGGTGTGCGTGGTCTGTTGCAAAAGGAGTTTTAAAGATATGGCTTCTTCAGTAACATGGAGAGATCTCACATGAATCTCGGATTACATCCTCTCAGCTTCACCGTGAGGCTTTTGTCTGGCTAGCTAAGTTCCTTGTGTTTCTTGATTTGCCTCCTTTATGAATTAGACAAGGAGTTGGGGGCCGAGAGAATAAGAAGTAGCCATGCTCTTCCCTTCTCCATTAACAAAAGTCAGGTTGAGGAAGATCTTGCTGTTGAGGAAGGCACTAGAAGAAGAATTTTGAGGACTTAGGGGAGCTCACGAGCTTTAGTCAGCAAGGGTTCATCCCTCTATGGCCAGCCTTCTGATAGGCGGGAGCTTGTCCTTTGTTCGATAGTCTTCTTTCCAGTAGGAATTGGTTAGAACCTTCCCCTTGTATTTTTGGTTTTTCCTGGTTTGTATTCAAAGCTTTCTGATGTAATTTTACCTTGTCGAGGCTTTTTAATGAATAAGATCTTCTGTGATCTCAATGTGTTGTCTTTAATTTTCGCTTGTAGCTTGCGTGATGTACTCAAATATCCAATCGACTAAACCTTCTCAAACACAATAATCATAAATAAAACATCTCACACTTCAGCATTATTGAATCTACAAAAAGGATTATGCATAATTAGAAAGTCGCATGAGAGCTGCGATCATTTGGTCACATGCGAGCTGTAAACTAGAGCGATCGTATTGCCTTAGGCAAATAATTAAACTGTCAATTCTTTTGCTTTAGTGAGCACACAGCTACGCTAGTGTTGAGTGTTTAAGAGTGCCTCTATACCTTAGCAAGCATAAAGTTACGTTGGTAAAGTGAGTATATTTTTAGCGTCTCCATGCCTCAGTGAGTACTCAACTATGCTAGTTAAGTAAGTTTATTTTGAGCGTCTTCATGTCTCAACGAGCACGCAGCTCCGTTGGTTAAGTGAGTTTATTTTGAGTGTCTCCATGCCTCAGCAAGTACATAGCTACGCTGGTTAAATGAGTTTATTTTGAGTGTCTCCATGGCTTAGTGAGCACATAGCTATGTTGGTTAAGTGAGTTTATTTTAAGGGTCTCCACGCCTCAGCGAGTACGCAGCTATGTTGGTAAAGTGAGTATTTATTAGTGCCTCCACACCTCAGTGAGCACATAGCTACACTAGCAAAATGGGTGTTTATTAGTGCCTTCGCACCTCAGCAAGCACATAGCTGCACTGGCAAAGTGAGTGTTTATTAGTGCCTCCACACCTCAGCAAACACGTAGCTGTGCTGGTAAAATGAGTGTTTATTAGTGCCTTCGCATCTCAGCGAGCATGTAGTTGCATTGGCAAAGTGAGTGTTTATTAGTACCTCCATACTGCATTGGCAAAGTGTTCATTAATTTGTCTCCAGAGTGAGCTCTAGAGGGCCTCAATCGGACCAAAGGTTGTGATTGACACAAAGTTATACAAGAGACCTGAAAAAGTTAACTGCATGCAAGCTGTGAGAAGTGCAAACACTTGATAGTAGAAGGCAGAGTGGGGAGATAAGGATAGCAACAACAAGCTAATCGACTTACAATTCCATTCAAAGTAGAAGAAGGCATTTATATTTACACTTGAACTTAAGATACATTGTTAATGTATAATTTGGACCCTGACTCTTGGCCATCGTTATGCTGAGGAAACGGGGACTGCCACCCCGTAGGTCGCACCACGTACTCCTTTAAATGACCCCT
This sequence comes from Saraca asoca, assembly GCA_026873985.1. NCBI lineage: Eukaryota > Viridiplantae > Streptophyta > Magnoliopsida > Fabales > Fabaceae > Saraca > Saraca asoca. The sequence goes on along the minus strand of JANHAO010011122.1, from coordinate 13,332 downwards.
TCTGATCAAGTCCTCCATTGCATCCCTGAGGGTCTGATAGTTTAATGTGCCATGGCCAGCCTCATTATGATAGGCATAGAACTCGTCTCCATTCCTTTGCCTAAATGGGGTCTTCAAAGGTCTGGGCCTTCCGAAGTCTTCCTTGTCCCTTTCAGTTGTATAAATCCTATTTTAGGAATTTGACAGGATGCTATACTACTTGTGGTGGTTTGAATGCTGAGGTCATTCACCTCTGGGCCTTCTGGACTTCTTTGTAGTCCATCCGACAAAGTGATCATCCTGGTCCGTATCATCCTTCTTCTTGCTGTGGGAGGAACCAGCCTTCTCATCCTTCTTATCAAACCTTCCTTAGCTGAAGGTCCCTTCCCATTTAATCTACTTAGCAGCTCGCTCATAGAACTTGATGAGATCCTTCATCAGGGACTTTTATAGACTCTTGTACAATTTTCCATCTTTGTGGAGTCCTACAGAGATTGTTACTAGTATGGTTTCTTCAGATGGATTTTCCACTAAATTGGCCTTGAGTTTGAACCCAACAATATAGTCCTTTAATGACTCATGCTTGCACTGGAAGACTATGGCCAGATGACAAGGGGCATAAGTTGTCTCTTCAATGCTCGATATTGGCTGATGAATTTCTGTTGGCAATCTTCCTAACTGCAAATTGAGCGAGCTGGGAGGCTTTTAAACCAAGCTTGAGGTATGCCTCTCAATGTGGTTAGGAACACTCAGCACTTGATTAGGGGATCAATTATTTACAAATTCATCTGAATATGGAATGTGTCTAGATGATCATAAGGATCGGAGTCCCCATTGTATAATGGAATCGCGGGGACCTTGAGCTTAAGAGGGAGAGTTCAAGTCTTGATCTCTTCGGAGAGCAATAACCTTTCTTCATAGTGAGCTCGATCGCTAGGAGTTTGAAGGTGCTCCTCTAGCTAGGTTATTTTTCAAAATAGCTCTCCAACCAACAGGTCAAGTGCCCCAGATTGTTGGCTAGGAGATTACTGGAGTCTTTAATCCTCATAGTCATGAGAGTTGTGACTTGGAATTTACCCTGGTGAGCAACGGGCTGGAGAATTCTCTTGGTTGGGACTACTCGAATGTCCAACTTGCCATTGATGAAGAGCATTCATAGTCATTGCAGCTTTAGCCTATCTTTGAACACCTTGTGCTAACATCGTAACCACCTTGGTCAATTCTCCCATCATATTTTCCAGTTTTTCTTGACTTTGGAGCCAAATCTACAACCCATCGATGCCATTGATAGCAGCAATTGGTTGAACAGAACCGGCTGGGAGGAGCAGTGGTTGCACCGATGACAGGAGCGATGAAGGAGTCTATTGTCGAGACATGTCCTTTTAGAGGGTTAAGTAGCACATTTAAAGCTTTGGTAGCTCTTCCCTTGGCCATTATAGTAGGAAATGAACCAGAACAGATGAGATCCCCACAGATGGTGCCAAAATATTGATGTTGGAATCTGATTATGATCTAAACTCCAACCAATAGGGGATTTTTTTAGGATCTCAAACTGCAATCTGGTTCTAAGACAATAAACAAGTAAAGAAAGTAAAGAAGAAAGGAAGAGCAGTAGAAGACACAAGAGTTTTAATGTGGTTCGGCCAAATCTAGTCAGCACCATGTTCACGATAATGTATTGATTTAAGGAAATTTCTATAGAGTTTCAGTATATAGGCCTTTCTCTTTTCAACGTTCATCTCCTTCTTGTATTTATAGAGGAGAGGAGGTTACAATTGTAATTTTACATACAGTAAATCTATTACATCAAGTATTTAATATATAAGATAAGACAGACGATTAAATCCTATAAATCAGCTACTACAGATTGTCTCCTGTAAGTGGGTCCCGCATGTCTGCTGGACAACACAGGTGTTGGTCTTCTATTCAGTGAGCTCCCAGGTTGCTGGTCGTGCATCATTAGTCAGATCCTTTGGTCTGGGAGGGCGTCTATCTTCAAGATGATGGGGTCGAGCTCGCTCTATCGAGGACGAGCTCGAGCTGAGGAGGTCATGCAAACTAGTAATATAACACTCTGAGTGCTTTATGAACTAGATCTTCACCGTGCTCGGATCGTTCACTCGTCATCAAGGACAATTCGATTTTCTCATATAACACTTATATTATACTATGAAATTTTGTGTAAATTACTCACCTATTGAAGGCCTAGTTGCATAAAATTTTGTTAAATAAATTTTTTATGATATATTACATGATGTTAGAAATTAATAATATTTATACCTTATTGATGTAATATTGTTATTATAGTTTTGTTAGTGATAATATGAGTATTATAGTTAAATATTATGTTTTTTAAAATTTTAAACACACTATCAATGTTTGATTTTAAGAACATGATATTTAATTATTGTACTTCATTATAATATCTTAAATTCGATGTTGGATTTTATAGTATAGTACTTATACACAATTGCATAGTTTATTTTTATGAGAAAAATTTAAGCATGATCAAATTTTTAATGCATTATATGTGTAATTTATGATTAATTTCATTAATTTTCCCTAGCTTTTTTGCCTATGTAATTGATTTTGGTGAAAATATCGAATGGGACAAATTATAAGCATTAGACTGAGTTTTTAAAACTTTATCTGGCAATCACAAGTCTGAACTTGACATTAAGAGAAGATTAATTAGTTATAAATGCGAACTCTACAATTGAACAAAGGGCTCAAAATGAGAAATGGGCATATTCAAATAAAATATGTCTAACAGTCATGAAATACACAATGGAAAAGACCATTAGGCAAAGTGTTTTTGAGTCTCTAAATACCAAGACCTTTCTTGACTCTATTGCAGAAATATACATTAAGTTTGATAAAGCCGAGAAAGGTCATCACCTCTCATGGTTAGAAAAGACAAGTTATGATGGCATTAGTGGAGTATGTGAACACATTATGAAGTTGGTTCACTATCATAACAAGCTAAAAAGGATGAAAGTTAGTTTGGGTGACAGTTTCCTGATCTCGCATGCATTGGATTCCTTACTAGCTTAATTAGATGTTTTGAAGATGTCATATAATACTCTGAAGGATGAGTGGACTATCAATGAGCTAGTCTTCATTATTAGTTAGCCTAAAGAGGACATGAAGAAGGGAAAGGTTTAGAAAGCTTGCTTTGTTTCCCATGATTCCATTTCAAAACAAGGAATAAGAGCACATAGGAAGGAGAACAAGAGCAAAACTATTTATGAAAGGAAGGTGATTAAAATGTGTGAATAATGCCATAAGCCCAAAAAATCTCAGTTTAAGGGAAATTACAGATTCTACAAGAAGTATAGGCATAAGAAGTTAGACTGCTTTAAGTCTAAGAAATGAATTGAAAGCAAAAAGAAAAGCACTAAAAAACCTTAGGAAACTAAATGATGAAGAGTTGATAGTCATGTTTGGAAATGGCAATAGAGTGCAAGTGTACTTGTTTCTTTAGTTTTATCTTTCAATCATGTTTTAAAGTTAAAAGACATTATTTATGTACCTTCCATGAGAAGGAATTTAATTTTTGTTGTTGCATTAGATCATAATGGATATTTTTGTAATTTTGGTAATGGAAAGTTTCAATTGCTTTATGATTCTTTGGTTGTTCGTTCAAGTTTGTTGTGTGATGGATTATATAAAATAAACTTGGACCTCAATTTTGCTAATTCTATTAACAATGTTACTAGTAAGAAAAGGGGTAGAATTGATGAGAAATCCTCCAAGTTATGGCATAGACGTCTGGGGCACATATCCAAGGAAAGAATATAGAGATTAATAATAGTGGGAGTTCTTCATGACTTACACTTCTTGGATTTTAACATATGCATGGATTGTATTAAGTAAAAACTCCTTGCTAGAGCTAGAAAGGGTAAGAGAAGAAGAAAACAACATGTTCTAAAGCTAATCCACATCGATAATAGTGGGCCGATTATATTTAGTGTGACAGGTGGTTTTAAATACTTCATCATCTTTATTAATTATTGATAAGCATAATTTATATATATATATATTTTATATCCCTTTTATACTTAGTCCTTTGTCATGTTTATGTGTTTAATTAGATACTTGTAATTGGTTTGTGGTTTTGTCAGCTTTAGTGCTTAATTGAATTAATTGGGTAATTTGGTACTATTTTAGGTTTTTGGATGTATCTTGAATTTTAGACTTTGGTTTTAGGTGATTCTTATGTCTTTAGAAAGTTAAGAGAAAGCTCTAAAAATGTCATGCAGAGTCCAAAGCCTAGTTCAACCGTTTTGAAGGTAAAATAAAGCCCAAAAGCTTAAACAAAGTGTTGTCCTATGATCCAGAACTAGTTTTGGCATTTTCATTATAAGTTGAGCTTCATTCCTCGTTTCAATGCAAACCTAAAGCCGTAGGGTAGTTAAGATCCATTCCTACAACTTTTATAAAGAGCTTGAGGTTAAACTACACCATTTTCATTAAGTTATAAGGCTATGGATTTAATTGTTAAAATGCTATTATAGGTTAGATTACTTTGAAAAATTGTCTCAATTTTTAGCCCACAAGTTTACCTAGGAATTGAATTTTTATGCAAGATCAAGGCCATTGGACTCTTAATAGGTGAAGCTACATTTCATATGAAGGGATCCATATCCAATTAAGTCTTCTTCTAGCCCTAATCAGTAGCCTAAGTAGAGGCAATGCATTGAGCTTCTATAAACGCTCAAGTGAGCCCTTATTGTAATAACTTTTAAATTCATTTTCATTTTCTCTATTTTTGTAAAGAGAAGGAGCTCTACTAGGGCAAGAACACCAATCCTAATTATGTTTTCTCTTCTTTTTTACTTTAGCTTTTATTTTTATATTAATGTGTAGCTAAACTTCTATTTCAATCTAAGGGAAATTTGGCATCATATATCTTGTTAATTGTGAGACTTGCTTTTATTTTTAATTTGTTCCTAATTTGATTATATTGATTCTCTTTTTTAATGCTAATCATTGCCTTAGATGATTGATTAAGATGACCAGTTAATTAATTATTATTGTAATTTATTGTTAGCTAAATTTCAATAGGCAATGTTGTTGTTTATAGCTATTCGGCTTAGGAGCAATAGGGTTTTGATTTGTTGTTAGGTTAAATTAGTTATCCTAGAGAATTGAAGGTTGTTAATTGATTTTCTACTAGGGTAAATTGATTAATTAGTCTTAGTATTTTCTGATCTGAATGTTATTGGTGAATTAGTTAAGGTTTTAAGCTTGAATCGATTTAATAAGAAGGGTTAATTGGGGTGTTGGACTTGGTTAGATAATTTAGAGAGAAATTATCAAGAATTAATTAGGTGCTAGGCTTAATTATATTCTTGGCTAAGTGGTCAAAGGGGAGATGAAATATTAGTATCAATGATCAGTCACCGTATTGATTGCAAGGGTCTCTTGGATTGAAACTTTTCTCTTTTGATTTACCTTTTTCTTTATTTCTATTTGCTTATGTTTATATTGTCTTTTTAATTCCAATTTCTAATTAGATATTCACCAACCCCCTCCATTTTCTATTGTTGATACATAGAGATTAATCATTAGTCTTTGTGGTTCGACCTTGACTCACCCTTGCTATAAGCTAAAGTAGTTCAATATTATCTTTGCCGATCTTGACATTAATCAATGGCCATTCTAGATTTGGATAGATAGAGCTACTTAGTAAGAAATTTGAATTGTTAAATGCCTTCAAGATGTTCAAGGTTGCAATTAAGTCAAATTGGGAAAAAGAATTAAATGTATCAGGTCTAATAGAGGTGGCGAGTATTATGGTAGATATGATAAAATCAGGAGAAACCTTGGTCCCTTTGCTAAATATCTCTAAGAATATGGAATTAAAGCAATTACACCATGCCTTAAACATAAAAACAAAATAGTATTGTGGAAAGAAGAAACTAGACACTCATGGATATGGTGAGATATATGTTAGCCTATTCTTCTTTACTAGAGTTCTTGTAAGGTAATGCTTTGAAAACAATTGCATACATCCTGAATCAAGTTCCAAGCAATTCAATGCTAAGACCCTTTATGAGTTGATTTATGGAAGACAACCTAGTTTGAGGTATTTCTTTGTTTGAGTTTGTAAAGTTAAAGTGAGATCTTATGTTCCACCCACAAGAAGGCTTGATTCAGAAACTAATACAGGTTCTTCATTTGTTACTTAGTGGCTCCAGAGGCAGCAGATTCTAATGTTTAACTCATTCTACCCAAGTTGTTGAATTAGATTATATTATTTACTTAGAGGATGAGTTGAATAGAAGGAGACAGATATCATGCATCACTATTTTTAGAGAAGAACAAGTTGTGGTTCTACTAGCACCTTTAGTAGTTGAGACATCTTCTAGTTATTTCACTAGATAATCCAATGCAATCAATGATAGAAAATGTTGAGCTATATGAGATAATTGAAGAAATTCCATTGAGAAGGTCCTAATGGGCTTATAGATTGGCTGTCTTAAATGACTACTTGGTATATGTTCAGGAGCATGAATATAATGTTATTGATAATTTTGATCCCATGAATTTTTCATAGGTTATTTCTAGTCCAAATTCAGTAGAATGGATCAATGCTTTGAAGGATGAATTAGCCTTTTATGCATAAGAATGAAGTTTGGGATCTAATTGAATTACCTGTTGATAGCAAGCTGATTAGTTGCAAATGGGTCTTTAAGACTAAACGGGATGCTCAAGGAAATATTGAGAGGTATAAATCTAAACTTGTTGCAAAAGGCTTTGCTCAGAAAGAAGGTATATACTATAAAGAAACCTTCTCATCAATTTCAACTAAGGACTTATTCGGAGTTACTATGGCATTGGTGGCTCATTTTAACTTAGAGTTACACTAGATGGATGTCAAAATAGTCCTCTTAAATGGTGATCAACCTAAAATTATATGCATGAAACAACCAAATGGTTTCCAAGAGAAAGGCAAAGAACACTATGTGTGTAAACTAAAAAAAATCCATCTATGGTCTAAAACAAGTGTCTAAAAAGTCTCAAATTTGATGAGATCATGTCTTCTCTTAGATTCAAAGAGAATAATGCAGATTAGTCCATCAACATGTTGATGAAAGTAGGTAGTTTTATAATTCTAGTACTTTATTTGATGACATTGTTTTTGCTAGTAATGATGTGAACTCGTTAAATGAGACTAAGCTAATGCTGTCAAAACATTTGAAATGAAGGATCTTGGTGTTGCTTCTTTTGTGTTGGCATATAGATTCAATGTGATGAATCCCTAGGTATGCTAGACTTGTCTTAGTGGTCGTACATTGAAAAAGTACTAAATAAATTCAATATGTCTATGTTGTCTCATGTTTTTACACCTATTCAAAAGGGTGAAATATTTTCGAAAGTTTATTGTCCTACAAAAAATGATAAAAGAGCAAAGAAAAATCTCTCATATGCTTCTATTATTAATAGCCTAATGTATGCACAAATTTGTACATGTCCTGACATAGCTTATGCTATTAGTGTATTAAGGAGATAGCTGAGTGATCCTTGTCAGAGACATTGGACTATTACTAAAAGAGTTATGAGGGACTTATAAGGTACAAAGGGTTACATGCTAACCTATAGGAGATTTGTTGATCTAGTAGTTACAAGTTATTCAGATTCTAGTTTTGTTGGTTGTCTAGATGATCATAAATCAATATATGGATACATCTTTATTATGGCAAGAGGAGTTGTGTCATGGAAAAGTTTCAAGTAGTCATTTACAACAACCTCCATTATGGTAGTAGTGCATGTCGCATGTTATAAAGCTACTCATGAAGATGTGTGGTTAAGGAATTTCATTTCTGGCTTTAATGTTATTGAGAGCATTTCGAGGCCTTTAACCATTTGTTGCAATGTTGTTGTTGTGAATTTCTCTCAAAACAACAAAAGTTCTACCTGTACAAAGCACTTTGATGTCAAGTACCAGTTTGTTAGAGAGAAGATACACAAACATCACACTTGCATTGAGCATGTTTCCATGAATCATATGCTTATGGGTCCACTAACACAAGGCTTAGTGGTGTAAATGTATCATGATCATATTAAGAATATGAGTTTAGCTAAGTCTTTTAATGTTTTGGATTAATAGGAGTTTTATATTTGACGTAATGATATTAAACTTATTGTAATCTTGAGATTTGTATTAATGAAATATTCATGATATAGCTATATGTTTATTATTTTTTGTGCATATAATTTATGGCATGTTTTTTTGAGACTTTTAAACCATGCCTCATTGTTGTGTTGAGAATGTTAATTTTTATTGGCCATCTTGGACGAATGCTTTGAACTATTATACATATAATCATATTTACTATTATATAAATCTTGTTAATCATATCTCACGTTATGCTTATGGTCATTGAGGTATAGATGTTTAAACATGTGTGGGATATCCCTATCAGATATCATGTTGTATACTACTAAACATTCATGATATCAATTTAGGCCCATGGCTTTAATAGTGTCCCAATTATTTTGACATGCCTTGAAGTGGCCACATATTATAATTAAAAAAACTATTATCTATATTATAGTATGAAATATGTTATCCAAGTGGGAGAATATTGAAATTTTATTGAATTAATTCCCTAATGGACTAATATATTTTAGGTTAATAGTAAAAATATGGATTATAGTCATATAAGAATGTCAAATTATGTTTAATTAGCCCATTTAATTGATGATTAAGTTTGGGCTCAATGTGATGCTTAGGCCCATGTCCTAAAGTGGTATGGTACTTATTTATTGGGCTAATACCAAGATAGGTGGATTTGACCCAATATAATTTTACTTTGGTAAAATTAGTAATGTAAATAGGGATCCTTAACTCCAACCTAGTTTGCTTTTGTTGCTCACCCCATACTAATAGTAAAATTTCTTTTCTCCTTGTGTGTTTGGTGGCTAGGTCATACAGCTAGTAAATGTGCAAAGTTCAACAACATACCTATAACAAGTAGATCGATATGAAAACTGATGTGATTTGAAATCGTTATTGTAAATAGACTAGACGAGATTTGCTATCACTGTTGTATAGAGACCAGCATGATTTCAAAGTAGAGGAGATTAATTGAAAGTTGATGTGATGGAATCGTTAGAAAATCTAGTTAACAGATTTATTTAATTATCTTTATCTGTTCTAATTTGCATAATTTTCATGCTCACAACCTAATAATCAGGTCAATTATTTTATTAACTTTTAACAGGTTATGCATATGCCATCTTTGAGCCACGTAGATATGGCCATTTCTAGTTTCCGTACATCATTTTTAAGATTAAAGCTTCGTTTGTTTTGTTGAAGGATATATTTTTTAAGAAAAGTATATTTTATTGTATGTAAACAAAGAATTTTCATTCCACTTAAATGCCTTATAATTCACAAAATAACTTCCCTTTAAAGTAGTGGATCTTATCTTTCGTCAAAATCTTTACATGTAACATTGAATAAGTAGTATATTTTTTATTAACTTAATATTTTATAGAAAAAAATATTTTGATTTTTATAGAGTTTTAATGAAATTAAGCAAACCTTCCCTTTAATTTCAACATCTACTCATACTTCCCTTGAAATATAAAAAAAATATTATACTTAAATCTAAATTTGATTTTTTTATTAATAAAAAAAGAAAAGAAAAAATGATTATAGATTTAGATCAAACAATGTAAGATATTCTAAGTATTTTATTATTAAAGATATGCTTTAATTAAGTTTAAATGGTTAAAAAAATCATTATACTTATATCAAAATTTGATTTTTTATTAGTTATATTTTAACCATTTGAACTTAATCAAAGCATGTTTTTAATCACGAAATATTTAAAATATCTCATATTGTTAAATTTGAATATGTATAGTTATCTTTTCTCACTATTTCTTGATAGAAAATTGAAATTTAGATTTAAGTGTAACTTTTTTTTATGGTCCAAGAGAGGTCTGATAGATTTTAAAGTTAGAAGGGAGATTCATATAATTTTATTAAAACTTAAAGAATATCTAAGTAGAGTTTTTCCTTATACAAGATATTTTTCATCAAAATCACCGTTTTGATATCAGTCGTGATTTTCAATCAACATGGAGCCCACACAGTTAATTAGCTGCAAGTAGGCATTTTATTGTGTTCAAACATGTTTCGACAATATTCTTTTAGTCTAATTAATGTATTCCTAATATTAATTGGTTCTTATGCAATTGAATTTTATCATTAGTAACAAATCCATTCTTAAGATACTCCTTCATGTCATACAAATTAACTCCATTAATGAAATAATACTATTGTGAATTAATATTGTCGGATCGTGTTTGAACATAATAAAATGTTCACTTACCATTGGTTAAATGTGTGGATTCCATATTAATTGAAAATCACATGATTGATATTAATTTGATTTGCTATTTCGAAACTAACATCATTTTTAATATTAACATCTTTAAAATTAAAACGATGATTTTGATAAAAAATATTATTTATAAAAATAATTTTTTATTTATATTTATAATTATAAAAAATTTATATGAAATAATCTTATTTGTTTATATTTATAATTATAAAATATTAAAATAATAGAAAATATTCTACCATTATTAAGAATATAAATTGAAACTCTTCATTTGGTGAAGCTGATTGGCGAAGCAAGGAAGGGCTGAGAAGTGATTTACAAGTATAGCAAAGTCAATTGCACATAACGGAAGTGGTCCGTTGAGCATGCTCCGACAATCAAGTTAGTGGTTGAGCAGAATTTTAGTAATGTCGTGAAGATGATCTAAAGAAGAAATACCTCTCAGTATATACATGTGTTAAACATGCCAATTAAAATGCTCTTGTATAAATGATGCGACCACATGTCTTCATTGTATCAATAATGTTAGCTAGATTCCCATTAGGTAGTTGTTGTAATCACATTGTTAACGCATGCCTAGGTTATACCTTTTGTCATGTGTTGGTTAAGCAGTTAATCTGTTGAGTTCTTTAACCAAGTCTTATGAATAAGCTGATCGACTAGATGTAGCAAGTTGATCGGTCCAGGTTTAAGATTGCTTGTCGTAGCCATTTCCTTAACTGGTCCTAGTCAATCAACTCAGGTCAATCATCTAGAGATTATAGATTATTTTAGGCAATGTAATTTGCCCTTCCCCCATTGACAGGAGACATAGCTTACTTGCTGTCACAACCTAAATTCTTGGCCATGACCAGCTTGAATATTAACCTTTGATTGATAATGTCCAGCCTTGATCCTATTTCTATTAACCTTTATTGCTTATACTTGTTTCAAAATTTCCAAATCTTTTCTATTTAAAATCCAATTGATTATTTTTTTAAAGAAAATTATAAGCTATAGAAAGAAAGAAAGTCATAGTGAGATAGATATAAGCATATTTATGTATTGTATAAAACTATAGCCCAGGCAAGGCACACATTTCTGGAAATAATAGTGTTTAGAATTTACATCAAGTTTTCAAATAGTATGCTCCTATAACGAATTCTATCCTCATATGCTTCTAAAGACTCACTACGATGATTGTGAATATATCAGCTATTATTTCAACAAGATTAGCGTTCATCCTTACATTTCAATGGAGACATAGCAATAATAGTATGAGAATCTGAAAAATAGTCTATAGAAGAGTGAGTCTGAGGCTTAATGAGATTAATCCATACTTGACTTATGAATTCTCAACAACAAGTAGTATACATGTACAAATATCACAGTTTAATTCTTTCATAGACAAATATTCATATTCCATACAAAGCTTTACAAATATGTCATAGATTTTTAGAGAATAACCTCTGAATAGTGTCACTTCACATTCTTATTGACACACTATAAAGAACCATGATTTTCTTACGGCCTCAAGCTGTCATCACCAATTATCAAATTTTCATATCACATTATATCATAATTTAGTGTTCTATAGAATACATAAATAACCAACCTCCGGTTGACATTGCCCAACATTAACACTATCATATTATAAGAAATCATGTTTTATTCAATTTTTTTTCTTTTCTTTCATAACCTAAATAGCCAATATCAGTCATCACACCTTCAAATTATATTATCATATTGCAATTTAGCAATTCATAGAATAACAACTCAGATGCATAAGCAAAATAAATATTAACAATCAAGATCCTTCTTTCTACTCCGTTCCCATCTTATCCTGCATAAATCCTTCCTTATCCCATCGGTCTAGCCTTATCCCACTTGACATATTAGAATGCCTAGATCTAGAATTTGGTTTATTTTTCCTTATCTCATCCAATCAATCACATCTCAAGTCTCAAAAGAGCTTTTCAAGCTTTCAACAATATCATTCTCAGAATACTTATGTCATAGAGTGTACATTTCAATCACAATCTCAATCATATATCCTTAGTCACATTAATACATTCATTATCATTATTCATCATATATCATATACCATCCCATGTCCCATGGGAAATTCTTGAACTTAAAACAATATCATTGCTCATGATAATTGTATCATAGTATTCACATTCAATCACAGTCCATCATATTTACAACCATACATTCCCTTATTTTATTATCATATTAGCTTACCAGGATTATTATTACCTTATTATCAGTGCATAAAAAAAATTAGATTTATTGTTATAGGCTTATAAGTTTTCATTTAGGAGTTGTTAATTGTTATACTCAAATTAGGTACTTAATCCATTACCATCAATATCTTCAATCTTGTTGTCTTAAATTATTAATTATTTTATCCATCGAGAATCCATATTATTCATATTTACAAATCTAATTGTTGAGTTTCCAACATATTCTAAGGATGCTAATAATCCAATTATTCAATCAATCAGCTATTTAATCATTTCCAAAACCTAACTGTACCATCTATGCAACTATAAAGAAGAAATTATAGGTAATTGACAGGCTGCCAAGGCCAATCAAATTAGAAGATTTATAAGCCGGATTACCTCATGCTTCTTGCAGTATAAGGTAGCCCAGGTCGAGCCCTTAGATCTTCTAATATTAACAATCAAATTAAGAGATGAATACAGGAAGGGTTGGTTACAGCAGCTTAAATGACAGGAAAACAAATAAGTAGAAACTATTATAGAATGGCAGGAAATAACCAGTCCACAAGAGTCACTGAACTTTAAGTTAATCAATCACTGATCATTAAGTGTTCATTCAGTTATTGATCATATTTTTAGCCTTAAATCATACAAGAAGCCTTAAGATGATTAGTGAACCATTTACCAGTTAAGCACATAACATTTGGTTTCAGCCAATAGAACAACTCATCAAAAGCTTGATTAATTGCTTAGTTCTCCTATCCTTTTTCTATGGTGATTATTAA
>JANHAO010011121.1:0-17181 GCA_026873985.1 Saraca asoca | reverse complement strand
ACAATGGGGATAGTGATCCTTATAGCCACCTAGATGCCTTTAACATCCAGATGGACCTGTAAACTTCCAATCTATTGGTAAAATGTCGAGTCTTCCCTACCACACTCAAAGAAGTACCATAGACATGGTTTAAAAGCCTTCCAGCTTGTAGCATAAGGAGCTAGGAGGAATGTCAAAACAAGTTCCTCAACTAGTACAAAGCGCTGAAAAGACAGCTCGCCCCCTCCTGCCACTTGGCCATGGTCTTTCAACGAAAAGACAAGTCTCCAAAGGACTACATCGCCAGGTTTCAACAAGAAGTTAGCAATGTTGACAATTCATCTTATGAGAGCATCCTTACAGTGATATCAGTTGGACTCTGAAAGGACGAGAAATTATATGAGGACATATACAAGTCCTTTGTCAAGAGCCTTGGCAAATTTTACGAGCGAGCTACCAAGAAGGTCTGGTGGGAGGAAACCTTTGGCCCAAAGAGGCCGAGTAAGAAAGAAGAAACTGGTACCTCTAACCAAGGCAGGAAGAGGAATGGAGGCGAGAGCAGTAAGGACAACCAAAAAGGGGGATTTGGAGGCTAAAACACAAAGAAGGCCCAAAGTAAACAATTTCAGTATCAACGTCACTATGATACTTATATTGTCCTGTCGGACGCACCAGATAGGATCTATGTAATAGAGAAGGATAACGAAGACTTCGGTAGACCTAGGCTGATGAAGACTGCCATTAAGAAGAGGAACCATAACAAGTTTTATGCCTATCATAGCGAGGTCGTGCACAATACATCAGATTACTAGGTGTTGAAAGACGCCATCGAAGACCTCATTAAAAGAGGCCGCCTGAGAGACTATGTGGTGAGACCCATAGTCAACAACCCCCACATTCCCAACAACCTATGTCGTAATGCCATCAGACTCCTGAGCACGAGAAAATGCCATCCATGAGGACCATTTTCACTATACATGGAAGGCCTCATATTACTGACACCTCGAACTGATCGCGTGATCGTTATGTGTGAGAGGCGAGTTGCGTCTTTCTGACGAGTCATGTAGAGCATGAAAGGCTTGCTAAGAAGGCCAAAATATCCTCTAATGGCATTTCCTTTACGGAAAAAGACATGCAAAGGGTCCATTACCCTCATAACAATGCCATAGTCATCCAGGCAAAAATCGGTAATGCCAATGTAAGGAGGATCATGGTGGATACTAGGAGTTTAGTAAATATAATGTACAAAGGGTGCTATGATCAGATGGGCGTGAATGAGAATCAATTGGACCCATGACTTAAGCCCCTCTATGGCTTCACTGGGGATGGAATACTCCTAGTAGGATGGATTAAGCTTCCACTAACTCTGGAAGATCATGACAGACAAGCAACCATCATGGCAGATTTTTTAATTATAGATTGTCCCTTGGCTTATAGTGTGGTACTGGAACAACCTATAATGAACGACTTCGACATGGTAACATCCACCAGGACATTAACCATCAAGTTCCTAAGCCCATGTGGAATTGGGTGTGTGCCTAGAGAGTAACAAGTAACCCAGCATTGCTATGAAGAGGCAATTAAACTCGGGGTCTAAAAGAAGAAAGTAAATATTATGTCTGGGGAGAACCTCAAGTGACAAGCAAGAAAGGGGTCAGTTAAAACCTCGACCCTCAAGAGGTGGACGCTGAGCGAGCCACTGGGCCAGTTGAGGAACTAGAGGACAAGCAAGTGAGCGAGGTAGGCAAATAGAGATGCCTCAAGAAGGAGAAATGCCTGCTACCCAATATCAAGGTACAATTGATGAGTTTTCTTAGAATAAATGTGGATGTTTTTGCCTGGAACCATAAAGATATGGAAGGTATCGATCTGAGGGTAATGTCACATAGACTTAACATTAATCCCCAGGTCAAACCAGTTTACCAGAAGAGAAGGTCGTTGACCACCGAATGCTACACAGTGCTTAAAGAAGAAGTGGATAAGCTTCTAGCAAATAACTTCATTCGAAAGGCACAATACCCCACTTGGGTGGCTAACCCTGTCCTTGTCAAGAAGAAGAATGGCAAGTGGAGAATGTGTATTGATTTCACTGATCTCAATAAGGCGTGCCCAAAAGATAGTTTCCCTTTGCTAAGGATAGACCAACTAGTAGCTGCAATGGCCAAACATGAACTACTTAGCTTCATAGACGCCTACTCAGGCTACAACTAGATTCCAATGGCCACATAGGACAAAGAACATACCTCATTCATCATTGACTACAGGCTATATTATTACAAAGTAATGCCCTTCGAACTTAAAAATGAAAGGGTAACCTATCAGCAGTTGATAAATATGATGTTCCAGGAACAAATTAGTAAGACTATGGAGGTATATGTGGACGACACACTGGTTAAATCCAAACAGCTCATCGTCATGTTCACAACCTCGATGAAATGTTTCAGACCTTGAGGAGGTACTAGATGAAGCTCAATCCGCACAAGTGTGCGTTCGGAGTAGCCTCAGGCAAATTCCTCAGCTTTATAGTACATAATAGAGGGATTGACGCAAACCCAGAAAAAATTAGGGTACTACTTGATATGCGTTCTCTCACAGGACCAAAAGACATCCAAAGCCTGAACGGCCAAATCGCTACGCTTAGTAGATTTATCTCCAAGGCAACGGACAAGTGCGTCCCCTTCTTCGACATCCTCAAGAGAGCTAAGAGGTTTGAATGGACCTCCAAATGTGAGATCGCGTTCTGGGAGCTTAAGCTGTATCTCAGTCAAGCACCTCTCCTTTCCAAACTAAAAGAAGGTGAAAGATTAACTATATACTTAGGTGTATCCTAGCACGCCTTAAGCACGGCACTTACACGAGAAAAGGGGGAATCCAACTCCCCATCTACTATGTAAGTAAAAGATTGTTGGATGCAGAGAAAAGATATTCACCCATGGAGAAGCTTATCTACTGCCTGGTCATTGCCTCAAGGAAGCTATGACCCTATTTCCAAGCCCACAGCATCAAGGTCCTCACTCAGTACCCACTAAGACAAGTTCTATAGAAAACAGACGCCTTAGGACGATTGCTTAAATGGGTGATTGAACTCACACAGTTTGACATTAAATACAAGCTGAGAAAGGTTATCAAGGGCCAAGCACTGGTTAACTTCATTGCCGAGTTTATGGGCCCCTTACAAAATGAGGTAGTCCTTTCAAAACAGGAATAATGCTTATTAGTCCAAAAAGGCACAAGGTCTTCAGCACCTTAAGCTTTGGTTTTCAGGCTACAAACAATGAACCTGAATATGAAGCCTTATTGGCAGGCTTATGACTGGCCAGAGAGGTGCATGCTAAGAAAATAAAGATTTGCAGCAACTCACAGTTAATTGCTTGTCAAATAAGAGGTGAATATCAAGCACAGGGGGAGAAAATGATAAGGTATCTCCAGAAAGTCCATGAGTTGTTAGGCTCCTTCAAACAGTTTGAGATCACTCAGATCCCGTAAGCTCATAACGTACATGTAGATGCTTTAGCTCACCTGTCTACCACTGATGATCCAGACCTTATTGGGGTGGTCCTGGTAGAGCTCCTTCCATCCCCAAGTATTAAACAATAAGACATCATCATGACAATCGTCGGAATGCCTAATTCCTGGATGAATCTGATCACTACCTGCAGAATAAGAAGTTATCATAAGACAAACTCGAGGCACGATGCCTGTGAGCCTAAGTAGCCAGATACTACATCTACTGTGATACACTCTATAAGAGGGGGTTTATAGCCCCGCTTCTGAGATGCATAAATGGTGAAGACTGCAGTATTGTCTTGGAAGAGATTCATGCAGGACATTGCGAAAACCATGTTGAGGGGCTCTCTTTGGCTCAAAAAGCCCTTCGACAGGGATTCTACTAGCCAACAATGAGGTAAGACACTATCGACCTTGTCAAGAGGTGCAACAAGTGCCAGAGGTTCTCAAAAATGCCACAAGCTCCACTAGCCTACCTGAAACAGATGACAAGTCCATGGCCATTCATAATTTGGGGGATGGATATGATCGAACCACTTCCTAAGGCATGGGAAAACTGTAAATACGCAATAGTAGTAGTAGACTATTTCACCAAATGGTCAGAGGCAAAGGAACTCGCTAAGATCTCATCTTCTAAGGTCGAGAAGTTTGTTTGGAACAACATCATTTGCAGATTCGGGGTCCCTTAGCAGATCATCACCGATAACAGGACCCAGTTCACTAGCAAGCAGTTTGTCAAGTTCTTCGAAGACCTTAAGATTGTTAAAAGCTTCACAGCCATAGACAACCCATAGGCTAACGGACAAGTAGAAGCTATCAACAAGATCATCAAAAAGATCTTGAAGACCAAGTTAAAGGCTAAAAAGGGGGCTTAGACAGATGAATTACAGTTAGTATTATGGCCTATAGAACCACGCCTAATAGCTCCATAGGGGAAACCCACTTCTCTTTGGTGTACAGATTTGAGGCAATGATTCTCGTAGAACTCAAAGTCATTATGCAGAGAAGAGTTGCCTTCAACCTGGAAGACAATAACCAGCTGCTCGCTACAAACTTAGACCTCCTGGAAGAAACGAGAGAAAAAGCTAGCCTTAGAGTTGCAGCCCACCAAAGATGCATAGTGAGATATTACAACCGTAGAGTGTGAGCTCAACAGTTCAAATTCGAAGATCTCATTTTGCATTTTGTCCTCCCCGGAGCCCACGAACCAAGCGAAAGGACCTTAGGACCAAACTGGGAGGGTCCATATATCATCAAAAGGATCGTGAGTGATAGAGCCTACCATCTGGTGGACATGAATGGAACAGAACTCCCCCGCGCATGGAATGCCGAGCACCTCTGCTGTTATTACCAATAAATGTCTCAATATTTTATAATTGATTCATTGTATATATGAATATAATTTTTTGAATTCTTGGAAATAAGATTAGAGATTTTTATGTCAAGATATATGTTGTACGATGCAACAAAATTTTACATGTTAAACTACTATCTGAGCATGAGTGAATGGGAATCACACAGTCAGTCATGTACCAAAGCAATAGATGTAGGAAGAGCTTGGCTTCATTATAAAATTATACGGGTTGTTTATAAGATTCATTACATATGCCAGAAGTATCAAAAGTCAAATTATACAAATTATTGTTTTACAAGGATAGCGCCTCGAGGGTTGAGCCTTCAATAGGCTACGAGTCGAAAGCTGGGACATCAGAGGCATCAGGTGTAAGAGTAATAGGCACAAGAGCAATGTCAACAACTTGAGAGTCACCCTTTCCTTGGGCAATGACCTCTACAGATGAGGTGCGAACCTCAATAGCCAGACTCTTCCTTGCTGCTCACGCTCTCCATCATTCGACCCCTCGATGGCCTGGGGGCCAAAGAAAGAGTAGTCAAGGTGAGGATACTTTTGCCACACAATATAAAGGAATGACTTTAGAACTGTCCTCCTTGTCTCCGTGGCTATTTCTGCTTAACGTGAGGACATATCAGCCTCAACCTTGGTCGCTCTCTCCTTCACGAGCTATAACTCTCTTTTCAGCATCACCGTCTCTTCAATAGAAGCCTTGGCCCATTGCTTTGTAGCTCTTACTTTCTCTTCGATAGTGTTTGTCACCTCATTCATATGTTGCAGTTGCATTTGGGCATCATACAACTCCATCCTCACCTTGTTGAGGTTGTTAGCTGCGAGACCAAAATTTATCTTTATGTCCTCGCGACATTTCATCTCATGGGCTAGCGCGGTCTCCAGCTTCCTCTTTTTTCCCCCAAGCTCCTGCACCTCAACTTGACGAGCCTTCATCTTGTTTATAAGGGTCGACTTCTCTCTATCCTGGTCCTCGCACTCAGCAGCAATCTTTAACAATGATAGAACACTCTATAAAAATAGATAGCAAGGTTAAGATGAGCAAGGACACATACTGATAGACCCTGTCGAGTGGCATATCCCGCCAGCCTCCCGAGAGGAAGATTCCTACTCTTAACCGTTGTGATCTTGTCGTCATTGCCCAAGATTGTAAAGAAATTCTTAACAAGAGTCCGAGTGTGCACCTCTATTTCTGATCTGGTCTCAGCCAACGACTTTGTGAGGTTTACCCCTGATAGGTTTTGAGGGGTCACACTCTCTCTCTCTTGTGGGCAATCTTTCGTATATTTTGGAGAGGACTAGAGGGACTGGGAGGACTGGCAGCACGGGTTGCCTCCACCCATTTAGAGTATGGCGAAGAGGTTAGATCTGAAAGAGGGACTTCTACAGCAGCAGTTGGTTGCTCTACAACAGTCAAAATTGTTTCAGCCTCAGTAGCCACTGGAGCTTTGGAGGCAGGTCTCGTATCAGAAGTCGGGAGCTAATCCGTAGTGACCAGAGTCAAGATGACAACACGGCCCGAAGGAACATCGTCTTCACTATCTAGGGAGGGCGCTCTGAGAATCAAGTCCATGATCTTATCGTAGTCATCAAAGTTCACTAGCCGAACTTCCCTCAACTAATGGATCCCTATCTCCATCGTCACAATTGTGTTTAATGGTGGGGCAAGTTTGTGAAAATAGAGAACATCCTTGCTGAACTTGAAATCGTTCTGGAGATCAACAGATGAAGCGAATTGATCTAGAATGTCCAACTCCTCGGCCCCAAGTGCTGGCCACTTACCAGTACCATCTGCAAAATTAAACAAGAAGTTAGAGCTTATAACTACAAGCTAGAATCCGGAACAAAAGACAAAAAGTAAACAAGTAAACAAATTTATTCAAGTCAAGCCCACCTACCTAGAACAAGAATGAAATCAAAATTTTTAAGGTATTTCAGTGAAGGGCATAAGATGTAGAACCAACGAGTCTTATAACGACCCGCATTAGACTTTCCCTTTGTACCCCTTTGTGGGAAGATCTCTTTATGAGGTGTTTGCCTCGCTGAGAGATAATAGAGCCCATCCTCAGAATTTGCACACCTGAGGTCATAAAGATAGCATAGGGTTTCGGGCGATGGTGGTGGAAGACCATTGACCTTATGGATAAGTGTCAACAAAATCAACACAGTGTACGAATTCAGCGTTAATGGAAAAGGGCTAAGCTTTATTTTATTCAAAAAAATCAATAAGGAAAGGTTAAATAGGGAACTTTAATCTTGTAGAGAGATGTGGGATGCTAATAGCTATAAAGCCGCAGGGAGGATGAGCGGCGTAGTCTTCAGGAGCAGGGACCATGGCACTACACCCTTTAGGAATCTAGTTCGATTCGATGACAGAAGTGACATCTCAAAGTCGTACAGTGGATTTATGGTGCTTGAACGCATGACAATCGGGGCGTTGGCCTAATGTTGTCCTCTGGTCCTCGATACGCCTCGAACGAGAACCTGGGTTTGAAGCGGCTCCCCTCCCACTAGATGTCGCAATTTCAGCTTGACAAACATTCCTCGTATCTGGAGATGAGTCCAATTCATCATCCTCACTCCTAATCAGGTGATGATGACGTGCATGACCCACTCCCATCTACAAAAAGAAATAAAGAGACTGATAAGTTTGTTGAGAGTAAACCATATCGAAACCAGAATTAATAATCCTCTACCCCGCAGGCCATGCACACCCTATGCCACCGCACTGATAACCTAGACTCTGATAAACGGAGGATATACTCCAGACAGATAATAAAATCTCAAAAGACGCAAATATGTGTTAGGAATCTTAGAATTCATCAGCAACCCAACTATCCTACTCTAATCAAAGACTAAACATCCGAACCGTATCTATTTGCCAGCATTAACAATCTCCTATTCAATCAGGCAAAATTAAGTCCCTAATGTCCTTCAAAGGAAGAATAATGTGCAAGACGCAAGGCCAAAGGGAGCATACTATAATTGCTGGAGATGGAAAAGTCTGAAGGATCGGGAAATAGCCAGAAGAGCAAATGAAGAACAACGGAGGCTGGTGGCAAAGCGACTGTAACGGCGGCCAAGAGGACAAATGGGCTGAGAACACCAGAAGCCTGAAATTTTTCAAATGACTAAGTGAGGGGGAAAAGGAAGACTCTCTTAGCTTAAAAGAAAACATGACCCTACCATAGGATCAAAGGGGGTGTCAGTTACCTAAGATTCAACGGTTCGGAGAAAATAGCGGCCAATAAATGATGATTCAGTGTATGTACACTAAAAGCTAAAAGCAATAATTACCAGCCGCCATTGGGAAATGAAAAGTCACGCGTATAGGACAAACAAGAGAACTAAAATGGTCCATTGAGATTGCATGTCACGAAGCACTGGGGCCAAATAAGCATCTCACGTCCAAGTAATACGTTAGCCACACGTAGAATTCTTGTACAAGCCGTGTCCATGTAATGTGCTTGCCTCACATAGAATTCTTGCGTGGAGTGACCTTGCATCCAAGTAATGTGTCAATCAGACGTAGAATTCTTGCGTAGGTCGGGGGGCCAAATAAATATCTCGTGTCTAAGTAATACATTAGCTATATGTAGAATTTTTACGTGAGCCATGTCCAAGTAATGTACTTGCTCCGCATAGAATTCTTGCACGAAACGGCCTTGCATTCAAGTAATGCGTCAATTAGACATAGAATTCTTGTACAGGTCGGGGGGCCAAATAAACATCTCGCGTCCAAGTAATGCATTAGCCATACATAGAATCCTTGTGTGAGTCGCGTCCAAGTAATGTGCTTGCCTATGTGGAATGACCTTGCATCCAAGTAACGCATCAATTAGATGTAGAATTCTTGCGCAGGTCGGGGGGGCCAAATAAGCATCTCACATCTAAGTAATACGTTAACCATACATAGAATTCTTGTATGAGCCGCGTCCAAGTAATGTGCTAGCCCGACACAGAATTCTTGCACGGACAAACTTAAGACTTTGCATCTAAGTAATGCGTTAGACACATGCAAAATTCTTGCGTGAGCTAACATGACCAGTTGGCAATACGATACATATCCTTTAAATGGGAGTTTATTAATTAAAATTGATTGGCTTGATTTCTATATAACAAAAGATAATTATCCCATCAGACACTTTATACAACGATTGTTGAATTATGATATTATAGGTGTGAATTACGTTGCCAATAGCAACCAATTAAATTGTCCATACATTGGACTTAAGCACACAAAGAGCAGAAACATGATGCTCAGAATTGTGATAAAAGACCTCCTTCAACAAGGCAGATTTACATCAGAAGAACTAATATACAAAGATAAAGTAAAAGGCCTAAAGTTAACAATCCCACAAACGAAAGGAGAGCAAGTTTCCAAGAGGTAAACTCCTGTCAGATGAAACGAACAAACCCGACAAGTCCTGCTCGTAGCTTTCTTCAGCCGACGGATCATTTCCTGACTCCCTAAACCCAGAGCAATTCAAAAAGGGATCAGGAACGCGGCTAGCAAGGCTGAATTCCACGGAAGAACCATGAAGAAATAATCTCAAATCTGTACAAAACTTCCTATAAGCTAAGAAGAGAAGTTATACAGGGAAGTTACATGCAGCAGACTATCCATGTCCCAAAAAGGCTTCTCTAGAAGCCAAACCATCAAGAGAATGAAGTGCTTGATCAAAGAATCCATTAGATAACCTCACAAGAAAGAGGAACTTCACAAGCCTTTATAAACCCACTTAGGTTCATCAAATGGTCCAAGAAATATTCAACTATTCCAAATCGAACGGCCTATAAATGATGAAGACTGCCACGTTAATGGCCGAGATAATGTGTAAAGAAGGGCATAGCCTAAAGCATGGGAAATGAAAGCCCAAAAGACAAAAATAACAACATGACAGATTGAATCATCCTGCAAACTACAGACAAGGACTTTAACCATTTATTGCAACTCCCAACTCGTAAAGCAAGCTAAGAGTTAGGGGGCTTATGTTATATGAATTTTCTAGAAGTATGTTTTAGGCCAGTTAAGGTCCAGTAGGAGGCCCGATTGGTTTGGTTGAAGCCCAAGCCAAAGTTGAATGTCGCTAAGCAGGGACCCCGAATCGTCAGGTGCAAGCCAGAAACATCTTGCATCTCCTTGAACGGAAGAGTACATCCTACTGTGGAAACCCCCAACCCCTCAGCGAGGAGCCCACGATCTTTGGAAGGGTTGACTAGGCATAAGTGACTAGGCCAGCCAGAACCGTCATCTCGTTCAACTCCCAACTCACCCACTTACAATGGCAACCTATACGGAACCCAGTCAGTAATCCAATGCATCCATTCTTTGCTAACAGCTAAGCCTCTAAACTTACACATCAGCCCCTCAAAAATTCGATAATGATTTGCCCAGTATTAATTATCTAGCACCAAGCATTAAACGCCTAGAACGATAGAAGTAATCATTCCACTACTTACAAAATTACACTTGTAACCCTTCCTTCTTTTATAAATAGAATAAGGAGGTCACCATGTAGAAAAGGGGAAGAGAGATACATGCAAAAACTCTACCAAAATAGAGAGTGAGTACTATTCACTGAGAGAAAACTCCATTCTTGTATTCACATTCTGTAAAACCAATCTCCCCAGAGACCAATAAAACATCAACGTGGACGTAGGGGCTAAACTGGCTTTAGCCAAACCATGATAAACTCCTGGTGCCATTGTTTCTTCTTCTTCTTCGCTATTTCTCTTTATTGTTTTTCTACCGTATCAACCTTGCAGTCAGGGGTAATACTGAACTTAACTGGTTGATTGAATTTTGGTGTCAATAAGAGGTAACCATTAGAATATAAGCATACTCATCGTCACAAGCTATCCAACATGTCTGTCGGATACTCATGAATGATTGTATACATTCCCTATATTTCCCACCTTATCCACTCCTACCTGAGCGGTTTCACATCTCTAAGTGCACTTGAGTAGATATCCTTACAATTCCCATCCTTATCCACCCCTGCCTGAGCGATTCACAAATTCTAAGGGTTACTAAGAAAATTCCAATAGGTCTGGTTCCTTAAGTCAATATTTTAAACACATTATGTAGTAAGAAATTCATAATTCGGGTAAGTAGCATTTATTAAAACATACGTAGGCTAGTAATGCATTTCCATATCCATTCATCAAGTAGAAAAGTAATGTCATCAATTTTAATAATATAAGCAAGATGGAAATGCATAACTTTAACACAGCAAACCATGATGTAAACACAACAACATATAAATATACTTTTAAAATCAAATTAATATATTAAAAGAAATTTATAATATTTCATACAATAAGAGTATATTATATTTTTACATGAGATCCTTAAGTGAGGAGGATTGTCCACTCACCTTGGACACTCCTTAAGCTTAACACAGCTGAAATTCCCAAATTTCTTTCATCAATAAGCTTAATTGGTCACATGAAATTTGCTGTAATGAGACAGTAGCAAAAATACTAATTTTCATCAATTTTGTAGTTTTGGGTTTATACACAAATATCTTAATATCTATCTATACGATTACTATAGAATAAATCTAATAACTTAGAATTACTCACCAGGTCTCAAAGTATCTGCTGGCAACTCGCCATCGGCCGGAGCACCGTCGGTGACCCAAAATTGGTGGTTGGCCGAACTAGTTGGCTGAATAGGGGAGAGGAGAAGCTCCAGCAGAAAGGTTGGTTGGAGGAGCTAACGAGCCGAGCTGATGAACCGAAGGTAGTCTACTGCTCACAACGGCGCCAATGACAGGCTGGACAACGTTGGAAAATAGCACTGGCCAAACGGGTCAGAGATAGGGGAGAGGAGAACAAGCCATGCTACTGCCATTGAGCTAGAAGGAGACATCGACTGGTCGAAAGACCTGTTAGCCAGCTAAGGCTTCATCAGATGCCAGCTCAGCCGAAGACGTGAGAAGGAGAGCGGTAGAGAGAGAGAAGACTTCAACCGAGTGGAAAAGAAGGAAAGCCAAAGGAAGAGGAAGCCAGAGAAGACACCGACTGGCCAGAGGACACCAAAATCATCGGCTCGGCATCAAAGAACGAAAAAAGATAGCCAAAAGACGAGAGGGAAAGAGAGGGAGAGAGAGAGAGAGAGAAGAGGCTGGGAATGTTCTAAAAAAGAGAGCACGCCGACCTAAAAGAAAATGGCTGGTGACCGGATACTAGCTGGGTTGGTTTTGGCCTAATTTATAATTTGGCCTTGAAACTTTACATTATTTTAAAATATGCCCCAACGAAATCAAAATCTTTCCATTTAGTCCCTACCAAAATTTCAATTTAGTCCTTCTGCCATTTTTTTTCTTTTTCTTTTCTAGTTATTACACAAGAGGAGTGCCAAAAGAAATTTCTTGACCAATACTGAGCAAGGCAGCTCACCCAGTCTTGTCATCTCGCTACGATCTGCTAGCAAAAGGATGTGTCATTAAAGGACTATATCTATCGATTTAGACGCGAGGTCAATAATGTAGAAAATCCTTCAGAAGAAACTATTTTGGCAATAATCTTTGCTGGACTCCGCAAGGATGGGAAATTGTATAAAAGTATATATAAAGCTCTAGTGAAAGACCTTGGGGATTTCCATGAGTGAGTTACGAGGAAAGTCAAGTGGGATCAGACTTTCGGTCTGAAGAGGCCTGATGTGAGCAGTTTGGATCAGAGCAAGAAGAGGATCAGCCATAGAGAAGGAGCAGAAGGCTTTGTCCTTCAGATCGTTAAAAGGAGTAGAGGTGAATGGCCCCGATATCAAGGTCACTACGAAAATTATAGTCTCTTATTCGACATTTAAGATCGGATATTCTTAGCAAAGCGAGATAAAAAAGACTTCAAGAAACCTAAACCCCTGTGGACCCCTGACAAGTTCAAGAACACAAGCAAGTTTTGTACTTATCATGACGAGGTTAGACTTAACACCTCGGAATGTTAGGCATTATGAGATGCAATAAAAGATCTCATTAGAAAAGGTCGCCTACAAAGGTATGTGGTTTGATCTGCCAGACATCAATGCCAGCAGCCCCAGCGGAATCCCTGATCAGGAGCAAAGGGCTTCAGTCTAGGTTATATATTAATAATGTAATATGGCTTAGAGGCTAATGACATAATGCCCAAATTCTCTATTAATTATCGGCAAAGTATTTTTACTTGAAGGAAATTATTTTGCAAAGACTAAGCCTTAAAAAATTTCAGCAATGCTATGTGTTCGCTGAGGTGCAAAGGCACTAAACAACACTTATGTCCAGCATCATTGTGTGCTCACAGAGGTGTGAAGGCACTAAAAATCATTTATGTCTAACGTCACTATGTGCTCGTTGAGGTGCAAAGGCACTAAAAAACACTTATGTCCTACGTTGTTGTGTGCTCGCTGATGTGCAAAGGCACTAAAAAAACACTTATGTCTAGTGTTGTTGTGTGCTCACTGAGGTACGAAGGCATTAAAAAAACACTTATGTCCAGCATTGTTGTGTGTTTGCTAAGGTGCGGAGGCACTAATAAAAACTCAAATATGATTGCCAATGGAGTTACGGGCTCATTAAGGCCACTAGGGCTCATCTCAGTACTAATCCAGCAAATGTTGAGGTGCGGAGGCACTATTAAACACTCAAAATCTAGTACAGCTAAAAGCTCGCTGAGGTGTGGGAGCGCTATTAAATGTTCGACATGATTAGTCAGACGTAAAGATATTATGACAGACTCATCATAGCTTTTATACAACTTAGGTTGCACAAAAGTATCTCACAGGCACTGTTCACATGCGTCCTACCTAAATATCCCTCATTATTAATTAAGGCGAGCATCTACCGAAATTCATTACAAACAAAGATATGGCCTACTGGTCAAGCAAACATTCCATTGGTTTGCGACATTGCACAATATCAACAACATACAATAGTTGAAAGACAAAATTCATTCATTAAAAAGGCCTCATTTAATAAGGTAAAATTACATCTGAAGATTCAAAGAAGAAAGCCAAAAGCTAGCTATCGAGAAATGACTTCCCCCCAACAGGAAGAGCTAGCAAGCACAATTGCTCATGCTTATATCCCTCCATAACCAGCCAACCAAAGTTGAAGAAGGTAGAGGGAGGATTGGGGAGCGCAAGTCCCTAGCTTTCTCCTTTCCACTTCTCCATAATTGACAGCCCCTCTCCTGATTCGCACCTAGAACAACTTAAAAAGTGCATCGAAATCTGACAAGCAGAGCCAAATTTCATGGAAGGACTGGGAGGAGATAATCCAAGATCCCAGTAAGACTTCCCACCAGTTAGCATAAAGAGCTGCCAACGGGAGTCATGTGCAGTAGGCTATCCATGCTTTGGGATCTATTATAGCAAGCTATCCAAGCTTCACAATGCATTGAAGTAGACTAGCAAAAATATAAAAAGCTTAACCAAAGCCTCCATCAGATTACTCATGGAAAAGAAAGAAGAGTTTCTCAGGTCTTAAATAGATAGACTCGGCTTCACTGAAGGATCCAGAGGGCAATCCAAGGTTCCTGATCGAATGAACCAAAATAAACTAAACTACCACGCCAATGGCTATAAATTGACTACAAAAAGAAGTATGGCCAAGAAATGGTGAAAAGAAGTCTGATATGACTATGCGATAGTCTGAGCGCCGAAGACTTTGACTACTAAAGAAAACACTTCTAAAAAGAATCGTAACTCCCAATCCGCAAAACGAACTGAGAGTTAGGGGCTGATGTTATATGTAGAATTCAACACCATGAAATGGGCTGATAAAGGCCTAGAAGGAGTAAGGAATGGTGAAGGGACGAGCTCACCAGATCAGGAAGTCGTTACATGAAAAGAGCCAGCTTGCCAATTCGTTCGAACTCAAGTCCACAGGTCGCAAAGCCCTGCCAGACCAGAAGCACTGGTTTGTGCCACAACGACTCCTAACTAGCTTGAAGCTTGTCTAGGTTGAGCATCAAACAAAGCATCAAGTGTATGACAACTTGCACTGCCAATTTGCAGAATGTGATCGTCGGGCTCCATGGGTAATAAGCAACCTGCAGAAGTCATTTTACAGTAGCATAGGTAGTTTTGTACATTGAATAT
Source organism: Saraca asoca (assembly GCA_026873985.1). Taxonomy (NCBI): domain Eukaryota; kingdom Viridiplantae; phylum Streptophyta; class Magnoliopsida; order Fabales; family Fabaceae; genus Saraca; species Saraca asoca. Next base: position 2,248 of record JANHAO010011121.1, on the reverse strand, counting down.
TTATGTGACAAATGTACAGTTTATTTTTATTCCACTTGTACCCCTCCATGCTTCTATAAATAGAGGGTTGTAATTGTGGTAAAGGAGGGATGAAGAAGAGTAGAAAAACTCTACAAAACTAGCTAGGCACCATAGCCAAAGCTCTGTATAATTTTCTCCGGAATAAGTAATAACACAGTATCGTGGATGTAGGGTCCAGTGCTATCTGAATTTGGCTAAACCACGTTAAAATCCTTGTACTTGTTAATCTTCTCTCTTTTCCCTCCAGCTTTTCCAGCACTTCTTACTATTTCGCTCGATCAGTTCATAGTTTGGGTCCAAGAGAACCCCTTCATTTGGCCAAATTTTGGCAGAACTGAAATCCATCATCAATAGCACTAAGCCTAATCTCTAGCTTAGGCAAACCTGGTGTAGAAGCACTAAGCCTCATGAGTTGCCTCGGGTACACCTGGTGCAAAAAGTACTAAGCCCCATCTCTAGCTCAGGCACACCTGGTGTAGTAGCGTAAAGCCTCATGAGCTCATCTTCAAGCACACCCAATCGACCTTCATGAATACCATTTCGCTTTAGCTCAAGACCGTTTAGTCACAAGCTTATTCTAGCTGGAGCACAGAAGGCATCACTGGGCATAAATTCCCAGATATTCGTGGCCTACTAATAAGTCAACATCTGCGGTCAATTAAAAAGTTTGATTGATGAGTCATTAATTAAACAAAAAGGGCTAGTTTTATTAATCAGATTGTTAGTCCCATGTCTGATTAAATATGATGTACAGAGATCAATCTAAGAAAAGTCTAGAATATCATCTTCCACAAACACTCAATGACTGGTCGCACACTTAGAATGCCCGAAAAATATAACTTCTATTATAAAACCTTCTTCAATAAGGTGAATTTATACAAAGAAAAGTCAAACTACAAAGACTAGGATAAACCTGTGGCTATAATAAGTATGAGGAACTGGCCTTTTAGAAGCCATAGCTTATGAACAGGCCAGACAGTTCCAACCCCTCTTTCCTGTCTTCCTCCAAAGTTAAGAGTTTGTCCCTCGGCTCTCAGGCACTTGAAGAAACTAACCGGATTGCCTCGCCATATGAGGAAACCGCAGGGCAAAGGTGAAGAGCTGCCTTAGTCGTGAAAGGGTGACAAAGGAAGGTAACAAAACTTCCTAGGATCCTAAGAGAGGTACCACCCGTGAAAGCTTTCCATAACAAAATTTCCCAAGATCCTCAGGGAAAGACTATTGCAATAGGCTGAACATGCCTCCCAGAACTCCATCAGAAGTTCGCATTATCTTAAACAAGGGGGCTTGCTTAAGGCACTCATAAGGATGAATTGAGAAAGAAGAAAAACCTTTCACGCCTTATATAAGCTAATCCAACCCTTTCAGGAGAATCCAGACAACATCCAATTGTCCTTATTCGGGCGATTCAAAAAGGAACACAAACTTACTATGCTGACAGCTGTAGAAAGAGCATAGAAAAAGGAATGGCCTAGTACAGATAAGGCAGAGAAACTGAAAACTTGAAATAACAACACCATGGACTAGCCGAAGAAGAATTAACAACATGATAGATTGTAAATAAAGACTCTAACCGTGTCAACAACCACAAACAAGGACTTTGTTGGCAAATAGCAACTCCCAGCTCGCGGAGTAAACTGAGAGTTAAGAGGCTAATGTTATGGGCATTCTTTAGGACCAAGTCGATTGGGCTGGCAAAGGTCCAAAAAGGCTGATCAATGGCTAGCGGGCCGGACAAGCAAGAAGAAGGCCCATGCTGGCTGGGGGCGAGGTCGCGAAAGCTGGTTGGTAGCTCGCTACCGTGTGAGCTCAAGTCGCTAGGCTAAAACAAAGAGCTTGACGAGCTCCTTCCCTGCCACCACTACAGGACGTCCAATCAACAGCCTGAATCACACTCTCGACCGGCAGTTCAGTCCTTAAAAATCAACGACGATTTGCCCTGTATTTATTGCTCGACGCTAAGCATTTAATGCACACTACGGTGGTAATGATAGCTTTTACTATTTATTAAAATTACACTTGTAACCCTTTCTATGTCTATAAATAAGAAGGAGGATCATTGTATGAGATATAGAAAAATACATATAGAAACTCTGTAGAAATAGCCATAGACATACACACTGTTATTCTGTATAGTGAAAACAATCGAAAAGAGCCAATATAACCACCATGAACGTAGGGATCATCCTGACTTTGGTCGAACCACGTAAAATCTCCTATGTATCTT
>JANHAO010011120.1:0-17259 GCA_026873985.1 Saraca asoca | reverse complement strand
ATAAAGAGTTAAAGACCAATCTTTTAAAGTGGTTCAACTTGAATTGAAATCGCAATTCAAGTCTACTCCACTTGATCTTTCTTAATCGAAAGACCACTTCAATTAACAATAAAATCTTTTAATCAGTTTTCACACTTGAAATATATGAAATAATATGTGAAAATCTCATATTTATAGTTGAAGATTGGGTTAGAATAACTACCAAAACTGTCTGTAACAAAAAAATGATTTTCCAGTTCATACATCGATGTGACGTCGATTATGGTCTGTTATTAACTACTCCATCGATGTGACTTCGATGTAAAATGTGCTTTCTGAGACTGTACATCGATTTATAAATCGAAGTAGATAATTTTCCGAACCTTCTGTAAGGATTTTTAGCCGATACATCGAAGTGACGTCGATTTAAACATTAAGATTTTTCTTCATACATCGAAGTAACGTCGATTTAACTATGATTTGGACTAAAAACATTGAAGTAACTCCGATTTAGCTTTGAATATTTTTCACAGTTCTTCAGTACATCGATGTTACATCGAAGTGTGCGATAGGAACTTCTTTTTAAAGCATGTTTTCAAATCTTAATGTTTTTATACTTCTGCTTTTGAAAAATAACTGGATCGATCACTATTTCAGTTTATACATTGAATCTTATTGAAATATAAACTTCTTATAATGCTTGATCTTGAATTTCTCCATTGTTTTTCATTGTTTCTGAATCAAAGATTCCTGAAAAATGAGTTCAACATATGAAAACACATAGTTAGTTTTAAAATTGCTTTTGTTAATGGTTTTTCAACATTCAAAACTAGTAATAATGGTATAGCTTGGGCTAACAGCTATAATGTTAATGTGGTCTCCTTTCATCACACCTACACATAAATATGTCATTCCTAGATCAATACCAACCACAATCCTCATGAAGCATCTATTCTAGATATCTCCAAATATAGAAGATAGATATGAGTTATTACCTTAACAGTTTTATTTAGCCATTCTACAGCTTGGAAACTCTTTATTCCATCTGCATCTCAAAACACAGAATATAAGACAATTTGTTCAAAAGGTAATTCCAATGATTTGGAACACCCAGACATGAACTGGGCATGTTCAAGAGCCAGTTCTTTTCAAAATGTATGTTAATTAGTAGAGAAGAAGAAGCCTAGCGCCTCCTTAGAGGGTGCAAGCACAAATTTAGCAACTGGAATCTTCATTTTTCTTTGGGCTTTCTATCTCATGAACTATATGGTACCAGCCATAAAAGCGCCACGGCTAACGCTAAGGAGCAAAATAACAAAAGCACTCAGTTTGTCATTGGTACGATCATAAAGTGACCCAAAATCATTGGATGAGAATCTTAAAGGTGCACGAATCTGTGAATCCCATTGCTAAATTTCAAATTCCTCCTTAATTTCCTAGCCTAAGAGCGCACGATCGATGAAGATCTCAGCTGTTGCAAAGGAGAGTTTATTTTTGTTGTTGAACCATTTCTACATGGCATAAGTGTGAGCTATGCACCATGCTCACGTCTAAAACCAAGCTCAAAATGATGCTGCCTTATATGCCCTTCGACTCATAGCTGTCTTGAAAGCATCTTGACATGGTGCTGTCTTCAGCTCATAGCTGCTTTGAAAGCATCTCAGCTTAGTGTTGTCTTTAGCTCATAGGGATGACTAAGGACAGTTTGGCTGATGGAATTCACTCCTGTTCACCAGGATGATTGAAGAAAGTTCAACTAATGGAGTCCATGTGACCTAAGTGGTAGAACAGGAGATGTTGCTGGTTGTTGTGGGGCGTTTAGCCCTTGATGAAGATAAAGTTCATCCCAAGCAGTAGTTGTGTCCAACATAATGGATGAGTCATAGAGGTTGGACAAGTGGATGGGGGCCACAGCTTGATAGTTTCATTTTGTAGCAACACCAACTAAAAAGATCGAGGTTGCAGTCCTACCAGATTGCAAGACAACACCTTAGAGTTTCTAGCTATGACAAACAAATTTCTGAACTAGAGGAGCAAAAGACTTAACCCTTGCTGACTACAATCCAGTTGTAGGGATAGTAGCTAGTGTATAATGAGCTTCACATAGACTAGAATAGTTGATTTTTCATTTTAGTGTTGTGGTTCAGACTGTCTATCTAATGGCAAAACTTTATGGAAACTTGCTGAGTTTTATTGTGCCTCAACTACAAATGATGATCTTCGACAGCAAGACATCGTTGAGATGGCAAAAGGAGTTGCTGGTCAGTTGCAAACCAAACCAGAAAGGAAGATGGCTGATTGGCTTTGTTTGGTTTGACCTTCACTATTGAACAAAAATTAACCAGGATATAGATGAGGCCCTTTTTCTAGTGCCAAAATGTTGACAGTAAAATTTGGTTTAGTAAGCCTAAATTTTAGTTAACCAGAATAGTTCTTGAAACCCCAAACTACAATTTGTTTGTAAGAAAAGGGTGAAAGATGGACAAAGGAAGAACAGTAAAGGCAAAGAGAATTTTTTAACATGGTTCAGCTAAAGTCCAATGACTCCTATGTCTATGGTAGTTTTTATTTATTTGTTGAGAATTTGGTAGAGTTATAGTATATATCTAAAGGACTCCCTCCATATTGTATCTATTCCTCCCCCTTTTATAGAGGTTAGGAGATTACAAATGTAATTTAATGAATTATAAATCTATTACATTAAATAATAAATATGTTGATAATTTAGACTTTTGCAAGTCCGCTTCTACAGACTAATTTCTACGAGTAGGCCTCGTAAGTTGGTATCTACTGGTTAGTCCTGCAAGTTGATATTAGCTAGGAAAATGTTAGATCTCTCCTTTAAAGCTAAGAACTAGGAGCTAGGAGCTACCTGAGACTTGTAAGCTAACTGAGAGCTGGGAGCTAGCTAGGACCTGTGAGCTAGAGATCATTATTAGAGCTAACGACCTGACCTTATGACTTCAATCCTAGGTGATCTAGACCTTTCACTAGTTGGGCTTGTCCATTGGGCTTTTGCCAACCCATTTGTGTGGCTCCAAAACTACGCATAACACTAGTCAATTGATCATACACCATCTAAGTTTCAAAAATAACAAGCAACATCCACTATTTATAGCACATCAAGTCAACCATAAGCAACAAATCACATAGAGCACATAGCAACCAAATCACATAAAAAAATAACCAAGTCATTTATATAGACATTCAATATGTGTTCATGCAATTCGAACAAATACGGATGTATGCAGACAAAAGTAAAGAAATTTCATGGACAATATTTCGATTAAAGAGGGGATACTTCTTTTATTCAATTTAAAGAGCCTCGATTACAGGTTCTCAAGTGTGTAAGGAAGGCTTAAGGCCACACACTTGATCCCCTAGATGAGTGCCTCGATGCTCACCTTGGGTCACCAGGCATTCCCCCTAAAGAGCATTCTAAGCAAAAGTCTTACAAACAAGAGTAAACATACTTTTTTGTAGTTGACATAATAACTTTTTCTCCCAATTCCTAAGGGTTCTAATATGCCACATCAACGTGAAGATAAAAATTCAAGGATCATAGCCAAGTGCTTATCGACTCATAATAGACAAATTACATTGGTCAAAATTATATAAATACCCTCGAAATAGGGAAAAATCAAAACAATAATCTAAGTGAGCATTTTCCTTCAAATTTGTGCCACATGATCTTCTCTTCATGCTTGACTTTTATACTAAGTTTTGTTTGAATCTAAACACATTTTCTTGTCAAATTTGATCACAAGTCCTAAACTGTGACAATGTTCATCTTAGTGTTCATTTTATGGATTTAGGCTACAAATTAATTGTAGGAACTTGCTGGAAAAATTTATGGTTTTCTTAATTTTTGTTTGTGGAGATAAATGTGGCAATCCTTATGTGCCACTATCCACTCTAATCCAAATCCAAAAGAACTTTTATATTGCCATAATGTTAATATAAGAAGAATAAAGAATGATTCATATTAAAGCAACTAGAAATAAACATTACCTTTGTCAATTTTCTGGAAATTATGTGCATGACTTCACAATACTGTTATGGTGTTCTTTTGCACTAATCAACTTAAGATTTGATGTCAATCTACATGAGATTTTAGATTATCAACTCCTATGAGTTAAAAATATGTCTTCACATCAATAAGCTGTCCTGCCACTTCTGTTGTGAAACTTTGGCAATCTCAGGATTTATGCATGTATGAGTGGCAATATGTGAATAGTCAAAAGAAAAAATTTCAATCTTCAAGATATTGTTGTCTTTGTTTAACATTTTCTCTTTTTTAAACTTTAGGTTACCAGTTGCAAACATGATTACCATCTGCATTGTATTCTTGAATGGTGAGCCTCATTTCCCAATAACTAGATCACGTTAGATCTCTCGATAGAAAAAAGAAATCATACTCAACTAAGACAAACAATGTCATATTGGATGCTTCTAACTCAAACCATTTATGTTTATCTTTAGGTCATAGAGAAGCTAAGAGTGCCCGATATGTTGGCAGTTATTTATCTTGAAAGATCCGCTAGGTATATGTTTCTTTTCGAAAAAATTCTCCCCTGTCCATAATTTACACCTTTTCTAATTTTTAGTTTATAATTTGCATCAATTGACTTTTATTTTGTAGCCAAGAACTTCTAAATGCAATGGAGACTTGTTGATGGTGAATTTTGGTTTAATCCAAATCCGGCCAACGAAGAGGGTTCATTGAGGACTAGAGTCGTTCTCCAGTCATCGAGATGAAAAGCAGGTGCTAGATGGTAGGAGAAAAAGGGAAAAGGAGGAGAAATGCACGGGGTTTAAAGTGTTTCAGCTAAATCCAGGTGACACTAAACCCTACGTCCACAATGATATTTTTATTATATTGAATGAATGTTTACAGAACTTTTTTATGGCTTTCGGTGGATTTCTTGCTAGTCTCTCATATCTGCTCTCTCTTTTTATAATGACTCTAACCCCCCATTTATACAAATAGGACTAAATTAACTGCACATCTATTACATCAAGTATTAAATGTACAAGACTGCCTAGGGTACTAGAAACTAGCTTCTACAGGCTGCCTTTTGCAAGTGGGACCTGATGGCTGTATTTGTAGAATGGCAGTGCAAGTTACTTATTGGCTTTATGCTTAACTTTAGCGAGCTTCTAGCTGAATAGGGCTACATCACTATAGACTTAAGCCTGCACGCTAGGGGTATCACTAATTCCTAGCCTCGAGCTCATTTGCCCAGCGAGCTTGGGTCTTCCACGAGCTAAAGGTTTTTACACAGCAATTTGGTGAACTCGTTGCTTAGTCAGATTTGGCTTTTCCTGGGCTTTTGCTAGCCCACTGTGCAGTATAAATTTCTACTGATAACATTAGCCCTCCAACTCTTAGTTTGCTTCACGGATTGGGAGTGAAACTTTTACTGGCAAAAGTGTGTGTAGCGATGATATATTGTAGATCTATCCTTTGCCTTGTGCACGTGTTCCCCTTTGTGAAGTGAGGCTTCAGCGATCTGGGGCTTTATGGGACTCAAAGGGCTATATGGATAAGCTCTTGTAGTTGGGCCCTTATCCAACCCATTCCAGTTCCAAGTCTGGAGGATATTTCTAATGCCGGTCATAGGCAATTATGCAGTTAAAGCCTTTCAAATTACCCTATCATTTCAATTCTCCAGGTGGAAAGCATCTTGTGGTTTTTAGTGCATTGGCCTCGTTTTCTTCCAAGCCATTAAATGAGAGTGGTTGGGGTTCCCTTTTGGATCCTTAGGCTCATTCAGGCTAAGTCTATTTAAAGCACAAGGAATCCTCTTCTTCTCTCAAAGAGTGTCCAAATGGCGATTTCAGATAAACCCCCTGATATCCCGATACTCTACCTTTTGAGTGAGGTATGTATGGTCTACTGTATAAGGAGTTTCGAAGTCCACACTTTTCCTGTAATGTGGAGGGATCTCATACGGATCTCGAATTATGTCCTCACATTTGTGAGGTTTCTCCTTTTCTATTGCTTTGGTGGGCTTTCTGGGGCTCTCCCACCTCCGAGAATCAAGGCTAGAGGAAGAAAGCTAAGGGCTTAGGTGGGCTGATGAGTTTTCAATCGACTAGGTCTTATCCCTCGATGGCTTGCCTTCTGATTGGGAGCTTTCCTCTTGCACACTAATCCTTCTTCCAGTAGAGCCGGCTATAGCTTTTCCTGACTTGTATTTTGACTTTTCATGATGTATATGTACCTCACTGAGGCTTTTTGATGAATAAAATCTCCTTTTTTCCCTTTAGTGTTAAGTCATTTTGTCTTGTAATTTTTAGACAACAAATGTTAATTCTACATAAAAAAAATCAAATAGCCAATCAATTATACCTTTGATCAATCGATAAATTTGATTTGAATGTAAGTAAGTAATATGTGAATAGGTCGAATGATACTAAAGCATGTAGTCACGCGAGACCTGTGAAATTCAAGTTGCATGATAGCTATGAAAATTCTGGTTACTTGCATATGATGGCTAAGAAAGTTACTCATATGCATAATAAGGTTGCTGAGCACACACGGTGACTAAGAAAGTTGCTTGTACACATGAGCTTTTAATTGTACACATGCACACGGTGGCTAAGAAAGTTTCTCATACGCATGGTGAGATTGCAACACATAGTGGCTAAGAAAGTTGCTTGTATGTGCAGTAAAGTCACTGTGTGCACACGATGGCTAAGAAAGTTACTCGTACGTGCGAGTTTTTACTTGTACACATACACACAGTGGCTAAGAAAGTTGCTCATATGCATGGTGAGATTGTTGCATGCATGCGATGGCTAAGAAAGTTGCTTGTATGCACGAGCTTTCAGATTGTATGAGAGCTACGAGGTTCAATCGCATGAAAGCTATGAAGTTTGGTCATATGAAAGCAGCGAAGATCGATCACATGAAAGCTATGAACATTTGATCACTAATTGTGAAGCTTAGTCATAATTTGAGGCTCAGTTTGTAAAGCATGCATTTCACAAAATCTCAAGATCGAGTCAAACACTTTTCAGAATTTTTTAAAAGAACCTATATGAGCCAACCTATAAAAGATCTGGGATGCTTCTACCTATTGGATTACAAGCTCAGTATATGGTTCTTACTACAGCTGATTGCTCTTGTTCAGGATCCTATTGAGGTCGAGGAGGCTGCTACGTCATAGGTCGCAACATGTATTCTCTTAAACGCCTTCTTTTAATCAGATCCTCAATGGCATCTCTGAGAGCTCAGCAATCCAAAGTGTTATGCCCCACTTCATTGTGATCTATGTAGAATTTATTTGTGCTTCTATCTGCACAGGGTACCCACAAGGGAGTAGGAGTCCCAAAATCTTCTTTACTCCTTTTTGCTGCATAAATTCTATCAGGAGTATCCGATAAGACATTGTAGTGCTCGTGATAAGCTAATTGTTGAGGTCGCTTGGCCTTGGCCTTCTTTGTGAGTTAGGAGTTAGGGCCGCTTTTCACGTCCTCATGGCTACTCTTCCTCTGACTTTGACTTGGGTTGTCTAGTTTGGGCTTTTTCGCACAACATGTCTCCTCCCACTTGATTTGCTTAGTAGCTCGATCATAGAATTCTCCCAAGTCTACTACTAGGGATTTGTATATACTCTTATACAGCTTGCCATCTTTACAGAGTCCAACAGATATCGCCGTTAAAATGCTCTTGTCAGATGGGTTTTTCACATTGTTGATCTCACACCTAAATCGAACAATGTAGTCTTTTAAAGACTCATGCTTGTGCTGGAAGATCATGGCAAGGTGGCAAGGGGGTGTGAGCTGCCTCTTTAGCACCCTGTAGTGGCCGAGAAATTTCTGTTGACACTCTTCCTAACTATTAATACTACAGGTTGAGAGGTTCCTGAGCCAGGCTCGGGGGGTGTCTCCCAAGGTGATGGGAAAGACACGACACTTGATCAGGGGATTACCTGTCTAGAGATCCATCTAATCATTGAATATGTCCAAGTGATTATGTGGATTGCTGTTTCCATTATAAAGTGGGAAGGTGGGAATTTTGAGCTTCTTGGGGAGAGGCTCTATTTCAATCTTCCTAGAGAAGGGAGTTCGTTCCTTGACATAACCCTAGTTGCCTCGAGCTCGGGGGTGTGCCTCTAGTCATTTCACCCTTTGGAATAATTCTTCCACCATTAATGGCAATCCTTCAGGCTTCTGACTGGAGTCTTGGTGGCTTCTCATATCCTCCTCATCGTGGGGGGAATATGGCCATAAACTAGAAACTAAGGCACAATAAATACAAAAGAAAAACATATTTATTTAATTAAAAGTTATTTAAATAGAAAAAAAATTTATCATTACATTTCTTCCTATTTTTCTATGGTAGCTTTAGCTTTCATTTGAAGCAGGGATGCATGGATTTTATTTTTTAGGACATTCACCTCAGACAAAAGGCATACTAAATGCCTGCCTTCTGAGCATATCATGGAATTAAAGCCACCAGATATTATATATTATGTTTTCTTTATTTTCCAACAATGAAAGACATGGAAAATCTATGTTTAAAAGATTAATGTGTTTAGTTGTTACAATATTGGGATCCATATTATCACTATTAGGAAATCCATATACTTTTTAGCATAAATGTTACAGCATGATTTATAATAGATATAGTCATTAATTACTGTGTCCATAGTTAGCAAAAAAATAATAATCATTTCTATGTTCAGCATTCAATGGTAGTAAAGCTATTGGAGAAAGGGTAAGTCCTACAAATACGATAGCAAAGTTTTTGTTAAATGAGGTAGAGAAATGAGATGTCTATTTAATATAATTAGTGTTAAATGCACAATCATTTTTCTCATAACAAGTTCGCAATTGAAAAGAACATTGGATTTCACTTATTATTGTGAGACTTATCTCTCTCTGATTATAAGTCAATTGTGAGGCAAATGATTATATATTCAATAATTTAAAAAAAGCTATAACTCTTTTTTAGTTATACTAACTATACATAAATGTACTGCTCTCACACTATGACAAAAAGCAATATGATATTTGTATGTGGGTCCTATTCATCTCTCACAATGTGTAGGAAGAACATTTGCAATTAGTTTTTCTCTTAGACTAATTCCATGTGCAATTATTAATGGATTATCCCCCCATATTACTTTTGAGTTGGTGTATTTATATATTGCTTTTGAGTTGCAGGCAAATTTTATATGGTTGTACATAGTGTCATAAAGTATGAGAAAATTAATGAATTACATTAAACAAAAGTATGGGAACCCACCTGTCTTTATCACAGAAAATGGTAATCCTCTGACACTCATCAATTTGTAGAAACTCTACCATACTAGGGTGAAGTAAAATTGATTAAATTTGAAATCATTTATACCACTTGCATGTTAGCGTCTGTGTAGGTGCTAAGAGATCATAGATCCAAGATGAAATGTACTGGTAATTAAGTTTTACAATAGCTAAAAAATGCTCTTTCTTTTTTGGAAGTTTGAATTCCCAAATATAAGTATTGAAGCCATAACCTCACTATCCAAACTTGCCACTTAAGAGGGATAAGGTAGGCTAGACCCATAAGTAGAAAGAGAAAGTTAAGTATATAAGAGGGGACATAGATCCTCTGGAGTTTGGCTGTGTAAAGTTCATTAAAGTGTGCTGAAATCTGACTGTTGGATGCATCCAAGGAAGAGATTAAGCCACATTGTTTGCGTATGGAGCCCTCCCTAAAACACTGTATGTTGCCTCTCCTCTCAGATTCACTTTCTAAGTCTGTTTCAGTTTCTATGGAGGGTATTATTTGTTGCTTCGCCAACTACATTCCCTTGGCTCCAATCAGCTTCTTAGAGCGATCAACCATAGTCCACAAAGATAGGCCTTCTATTGTGTATGGATATGACAAGTATACTTGGAAAGAGACGATTGGTCACTGCACAAAACTTGCTCAATCACACACACAAATACATACTCTCTCTTAGGGTTTTTTTTTCTTTTTTTACGATTATAGAGCTATGAAAAAGGTGAAGTTCAAACTTTGATGGGTAAATTTCCCAACTTTGTATCCTAATTTCTCTTATTTATGTTTTTAGGATATTTTGTAGGTCGTCTGATCTATTCAGCTTAGACTCTATGTGGGCACTGATAAAACTAAGAAAAATGAACAGAAAACCATATTAAAGTTTTAACCTTTATGTTCATTTGGATTTTGGGTATACAAGAATTCAAAGTGTTTTGTTTATAGATATATGATGAAGCTTTTATGTTTCAAGTTTTCTACTTGGACCCTTTTTCTTTCTTTTTAAGCAGTGATTTCATTAACACTAAACTTACATACCGTTCCCAGTTACTTTTCTGTTAAGTTATAAGTGCTGGGTTTTCATGAATGGTTTAAGTTACTTTGAGCTTCAGTGACTATGCTCCAACCATATTTAGAGCTGAGACTGACATATGTTTTGAATTTTATCATGTGGGTTTCAAATTTTTAATTAGTTGCCCTAGGAAAGTTGTTCAATGCAATTTTAAGAAATTGTCTAGAATTAATGAGTAGCAATCTATGCTTTTGACTAGGAATGGCCATGATTGCAATCTAGCCATGCATGGGTTAGTTACATGAGCTAAATGGCAACAAGACAACGAGTAAAAATTGGAAAAGTATTATGGGTTTTTTTTTTCATTTCCTGTCCTGCATGGGTTTTGGCATGGAGTAATATTTTGAGAGAAAAGTGAGAAGTGAGAAATTTTGTGTAATATCTATCACCTTTGAACTCCATCGTAGTCATAAGACTATGTTTCTTGTACTGTTAAGGAAAGGAAGAGATTTTAGGATGGTTATTTCTTTCATTGCTTCTAGAAACTATAATCTTCTGAAAAAAAAGGCATATTTTTTACATGCGCTTTGCCTTTTTTTTAACATACGCTTTATTGTTTATATTTCATATAATGTGAACAACAAAATGTCCTAAGTAGCTTTACCAACTCCATAACTATCCTCTGCCCTTAAAAAGTCCAGCAATTTTAGAGTTATGTAGAGTTCTATAAATCCCTTTTTCTTTGTCTTCAAATTCAAAATTGTCCAACACTATGAGCCAGACAAAACAAGAATGAATTTTTATCTATTCGTTCTTACATGTTTTATCAACATTATGTTCAATAAAGGTGGGCAAGCTTAAGGCTCTTCTGGGTAGTGATAAACTTCTTTTTTTGGGTTATTGAGGACTAAATTCTATTTATTATGGTTAGAAGGTAACATTTTATATCTTTCATTTTATTTTTTATCTGTTTAGGATAGGGAAGGGGCAAGTGAAGCACAGAAAAGTGTATCAATTTTAAATATCTTTATAACATTTAAACCAGCGGCCTACCATACTTTCCAAGATTGTATCTAACTATCTATGAGTAAATTTGGTAGAGGAGGATAACATACATAATTTGTATCAATTACCATTTATTGCAGCATGAAGATGACTTTTTCCTACCTTTTTCCAAGGTGTATGTGAAGCAACATGAATTTTTGCATAGGATTCAATTTGTTCTTTTTAGATTGATAAAATGCAGGGATGTTAATTATATGTTTGCTATTGACGGTGAAATTCGGTTCGTACAGGAGACTCGAACTTCAGTCAATGGAATGAGTTTTGGGATCCAATACTTCCTTTGAAGTGTTGTGAAGGATGAACCAAGAGGAAGAGAGGCGATGGTTTTTAGCGTGGTTCGGCTAAATCCGAGTGGTACCGGACCCTACGTCCATGATGAAAATTTTATTGATTCTGAGTAATTTATAGAGTTTCTGCTTGCAAGATTTTGCTCCCCTTCTGCTAACAATGCAATCCTATTTATAGAGGAAGGAGAGGTTACATGCATTAATTGCTAACTACAGTTGTGTTACATCAAGTAATAAATGGGAAAAGACAGTAAAGTGGCTACATTCTGGCTATTACAAAAAGTAGGCTGCCAGGTTGTCTTCCTAGTTCAGTAGTAGACTTGTGTCTGTCACTTGATATCCCGGGCAGGGGATTTACCACTTGAAGGCCTCGCAGGTTTTGCTGCGGTAGGCACCACTGTAGTGAGGATGCGATCACGAGCAAAGTTGCCAATCACTAGACGATTCAATTTTGTGGCTTTTTCGCTGGTCCGTCCCTCGTGGGGGAGGTTATTTCGCAGGGCACGTCCGAACCTCTTCACAGGGTAGCCATGACGCGATGAGCGAGGAAGGGCTCTGTCGCTCAGGATTACTTTGTCGCTGTCGTTTACAGGATCATGGAATTTGGTCCTTTGTCACGCTCGAGGGCTCGTCTCTACGAGGCTAATTTCTATGTATAACATAAGCCCCCCAACTCTCAATTTGCTTAGCGGACCAGGAGTTGCATATTTTCGAGGCTTGATTCGTATCTCCAGCCAGTGTCCTTCTTTGATCGAAGTGTCGTGTTGAATGTCTTTTCATTTTGCTTTAGGCCAAACTTTCCCCTGTTTTCCATTTTTGGCCATTGGCGTGGCATTACCGCTTGCTTTGAGCCGTTGGATGACGATCAAATCAGATTTTCTCTAGATTCTTCCGAGGGCTGAGTAGGTCTATTTATTGCTTGGGGCATTCTTTCTTTTGCCTCAAAGAAAGTTAATGGAGGAGACTGAAGAGCCCACTACGTGCTTTGGTGTTTTGGCTTCTGGTGAAGCTTGATGAGACATGGATGGCCTATTGCATGGTGGCAGAAGACGCAGATAGCCCGTTGCAACCGGCCTCGGCATAGAATCGGCCTAGCAGGCTTCTCACGGTGCCTTCTAGCTACCTCCTGTAGCCGTCGCTGGTAGTTCTACTACCTGGCCTACTGGTTCTGGGGATGCTCTAGTTCCACCCCAGACAGGCACACCAGCAGGGGAATAAGTAGGAGGGACTTTGGGGCTACTGCTTTGTCACCAGGAATAGGCTTAGAGACTGGTCTTTCTCCCTGTTAAACTGTCATCTCACTTGTCGAGGTTTCTTTGTATGAGCTCTTCTCCTTTCGGATGTATGTAACAGATGCTTCATGCATTGTTGTATGTAAATTTGTGACAATTAACAAGAACATCTCTTTTTAGCCAGTTGATTGTGCTTTATTTTTTGAATGCTTCAATCTGCTGTGAGTGAGGTTACGAGTGAGCTACGCTCGAGAAATTTTATTTGAGACGTGAGAGATACGTCTATATGAGAGCTGTGGGAATCTATTCGCACGAGAGCTACAAAAAACTCATCTACATAAGAGCTGCGGGTGGTGATGATTTCATCTTGATAACGGTGAGGTGAAAATCATTTGCTGAGTTTTTGATTTTCGTATTCGTGAGGTAAGCTTAAGGGTCGTTTCACCCTCAGTTTTGTTTTGTTTTTTTCATTTAGGCGAGGTGAAAACCATTCGGTGAAGTTTTGTTTTATTTTTTGTTTGAGGCAAGGTGAAAACTGTTCGCCTAGCGAGCTAAAAACCATTCGTCGAAGTTTTGTTTTGTTTTTCATTTGAAGCGAGGTGAAAACTGTTTGCCTAGCGAGATGAAAACCATTCGTCGAAGTTTTGTTTTGTTTTTCGCTTGAGGCAAGGTGAAAATCATTCGCCTGGCGAGGTGAAAACCATTTGCCGAAGTTTTATTTATTTGCGCTGTAGAGAGGTGAAAATCGTTCGCTGTAGCGAGTTTGTTTGTTTGCGCTGTAGCGAGGTGAAAACCATTCATTGTAGTGAGTATCGTTCGCTGTAGTGAGTTTGTTTGTTTGCACTGTAGTGAGGTGAAAATCATTCGTTGTAGCGAGTTTGTTTGTTTGTGCTGTAGCAAGGTGAAAATAGTTCACTGTGATGGATGCTGTGGTAAGGACCATTCAATTAATTTCAAAATTCCATGGTTGTTACAATTTAGCAAACGACCGTTATAATATCAAGATATGGTTCTGATGGAGGGTTCAGGCTCCTGGGTGACTACTCGCTAGGCCTGCTGAGCGCGCTACCCAGATGATCCTACTACATAATCCTATAAGCGACCCCTTCTGATGAGGTCTTCTATGGTATCTCTTAGCATCCGACATTCTGAGGTGGTATGTCCGGCCTCATTGTGATAAGCACAAAATCTGTTCTGATCCCTGGACTTGGCAGGCATCTTCATCGGCCGAGGCCTTCTAAAGTCCTCATTGTGCCTTTCTGCGGCAAAGATTTTATCCTGTGCATCTGTCAGGATATTGTAGCTCTCGAAGTAGTTTTTGGGCCACTAAGGTTTTGCCTTCTCCACGAGATGAGGAGTGGAGTTGTCCAAACTCTCACTACCCCTCTTTTTACTCGCGGAGGGGTCGCTTTAGCCCCCTTTATGCTTGGGATCCTCCGTTCCGAAGGTTTCTTCCCACCTTATTTGCTTGGTTTCCCAATCATAGAATTCAACGAGATCTCGAGCGGGGGACTTGTAGGGGCTTATGTATAGTTTACCATCTTTGCAAAGTCCCGCTGAGATGGCCGTCAAAATGCTTTCCTCTGAGGGGTTTTCCATGGAGTTGGCCTCGTGTCTGAATCGGGCTATGTAATCTTTGAGTGACTCGTCCCTGCCCTGGAAGATCATTGCAAGATGGCAGGGAGGTGTGAGTTGTCTCTTCAACGCTTAATACTGGTTAACAAATTTCCTCTGGCAATCCTCCCAACTGCCAATACTACATGTGGGGAGGCGTCTGAGACAAGCGCGAGGTGCTGCCCCTAATGTGGCGGGAAAGACATAGCACTTCATCAAGGGGTCGATCGTTTAGAGGTCCATTTCAGTGTTGAACGTGTCTAGGTGATTGTTTGGGTCGCCGTTCCCTTCATATAGTGGGATAGCAAGCACCTTGAGTTTCTGCGGGAGATGTTGCTTCTCAATCTCCACAGAAAATGGTGAGGTCTCCTCATAATGCGATTGATTATACCGAGGCTGTGGGTGCTCTTCAAGCAACTTCAGCCTTTGGAGAACCTCATCCATTGCCAGGTGCTGGCTTTCATGCTGAAGGGTAGAGCTTTCCGCACGTTGCGAGCCCCCCAGTCTCTGGCTATCGTGATCATCGTAGACTTCTTTCTAAGCTTCTTCTCGAAGCTGTTGGAGTTGTGCCATGACCTCTTCTTATCTTTCGGCATTTTGTGCTTGCGCCTGGGTAAGTGCTTTAATAGTTTTAACTAACTCTTTGACTGTATTTTCTAAAGCCAATCAAGATTGATCAGGCGTCTGCACCTCTTGCATTTCAGGCGCGACAGTGCACTGAGAAGCTGAAGCTATAGAACTTTGAGTCGTTCTTCCCATGGCCATGATCAGACTGTAATGGAAGCTTCAGGGAGCAGATGGATCCCCATAGACGGCACCAAAATGTTGATGGTGAAATTTGGTTCGTACGAGAGACTCGAACTTCAGTCAACGGAATGAGTTCTGGATCCAATACTGCCTTTGAAGTGTTGTGAAGGATGAACCAAGAGGAAGAGAGGCGATGGTTTTTAGCATGGTTTGGCTAAATTCGGGCGGTACCAGGCCCTATGTCCACGGTGGAAATTTTATTAATTCTGAGTAATTTATAGAGTTTCTGCTTACAAGATTTTGCTCCCCTTCTGCTAACAATGCAATCCTATTTATAGAGGAAAGAGAGGTTACATACATTAATTGCTAGTTACAGTTGTGTTACATCAAGTAATAAATGGGAAAAGATAGTAAAGTGGCTACATTCTGGCTATTGCAGAAAGTAGGTTGTCGGGTTGTCTTCCTAGTTCGGCAGTAGACTTATGTCTGTCACTTGATATCCTGAGCAGGGGATTTATCACTTGAAAGCCTCGCAGGTTTTGCTGCAGTAGGCACCACTGTAGCGAGGATACGATCACGAGCGGAGTTGCCGATCACTAAAGGATTCGGTCTTGTGGCTTCTTCACTGGTCTGTCCCTCGTGGGGGAGGTTGTTTCGCGGGACGCGTCTGAACCTCTTCATAAGGTCGCCATGACGCGATGAGTGAGGAAGGGCTTTGTCGCTCATGATTACTTTGCCGTTGTTGTTTGCAGGATCATGGAATTTAGTCCTTTGTCACGCTCGAGGGCTCATCCCAGCAAGGCTAATTTCTGTGTATAACAGTTGCTGTTGTTGATAAATGGAAAAAAGTACATGAAAATAAGATAGTTTTTGTCCATTTTGTTAATAGCATTTTATATTTTCTTAATGTTTTTGCCTTCGTTTTATATTTTGTCCTAGATACTACTCTTGGTTTGTATTTTTCATGTAGGATGATGAAAAGGGCTGAAAAGAAGGAAGAAATTCAGAGAATGAAGATGCATTTGGATAAAGGAATAGATACAAGAAGAATGCATGGAAGAAAAGAGAAAAAATCAAGGAAAACATGAAGAAAACACCTAGCATGGCCGTGCTCTAGAACACACCCAGGCCGTGTTAGGTGCTGTAACAAGTTCGAGAAGCAAAAATCGAAGAAACTGAAGATCTTGTACGTAGCATGGTCATGCTGCAAAACATGGCCAAGCCGTGCTAGAGTCTGTATGAAGCCCAACGAAGACAATTTGAAGAAACAACACGTAACACAGCCATGCTACATAACAAGGCTAGGCTGTGTTACAAGCTAACATGGCCAAATTGATCAATCCTTTCTCATGAAGCACACCTAGCCCGTGTTATGAAGCCCAACCATGGTGAACACATAAAAAGGCTATGAATAGGACCCTTTGTAATCAATTTTAATCATACCATTCATAATATAGAGTCCTCCTTTGAGGCTTAGGCTAGTTCTCTCTTCTCTTTTCTCTTTCCCTTGCTTTTAGGTTTTCTTTTATACAGTTTAGTTTCATTGTTTCAAGACTTTAAGCTATGCAGTTTAATTTTATTTCCAGATTTCTTTCTTTTATCCTACTTCTTCTTCTTTTCTTTTTTTTTTTTGTCAATCTACATCTATTTTCTTTTATTTTCAATCTTGCTTTCTATTCTTGAATCTTCTTCTTTTTTTTACTATCTTTTACTTCTTTTATTTATTACATCTCATCTTTATTGTTTCTTTATTCATTGCATCTCTTTCTTTATTCTTGTTCTTGCATTCTTTCATCTTTCTTTATTATGATTTGCTTTTTATTATTTGCTTTGGTTATTTTCATTATGTCCGAGTAGATTCTTAACTAGGATTGGGAATAGCCTAATTATGGTTTCCTATTGCTATTGAATGATTTGTTTTTATAATTGCCTGGCATTAATTGGTTTAATTATTGCATGCTTGCAGTTGTAGTTTGATAAAATATGTGGCCAGTATTTTATTTAATCTTAGGTAGATAGTTGAAGTACCAAAAGGAGAAGATTATC
>JANHAO010011119.1:0-17182 GCA_026873985.1 Saraca asoca | reverse complement strand
AATATAGTGAGCAGCTATACTTGAAACAGCTTTGTGCACTTATGATTCTTGTTGTTTGATTTTAATGTGCTGCTTTGGATTAAAAGAAAAAAATAGATTATTTGTATTTAACAAGATGATTCCCAAGCATGATTTTCTTAACAATTACATTGACAGAAAACAACTCATGCCGTCTGAGTGGAAGACCTAACTGGAAGAGTCATATACGTACCCTGCAAAACCAACATCATATAAACATAATTTTTTCACATTCATATTTTATTAATGTATTATGTAAGTTCATGATTATATTATATAGAAATCACGTTAATGATAGATGATTATTAGAAAGAAAATATGATTTTTAATTTCTTATAATCTAAAATTTGTTCACAATTTATAATTATGATGGTAGACTATATATTTTTTATGATTGTCATGTGTTATACTACTATAAATGATAGAATGATGGATCTCAACCACTAAAATAGAGATTTTTAGTAAACATCATGAATATTTATAGAAGACAAATATTGAATAATGAGCCATTTCAAGTAATTCTTAGGAGTTGATAATGTCAAATAATTAGAAGAATTACTTAATATTACAAAATAATCCTTAAACTTAAGGATGATACTTTATCATATATGAATTTTACATAATTTTGATGCTGTCACTAGTTAATGCTTGATTGAAAGCTATGTGTAAACAAGCACATTGGGTTAACTAAATGAAATTAAGAAGATTGATGGTTATTAAATATAAAATTCACCACTCCTAGTGTAAGAGAAAATATTCCAAATTGCATTGAATATGTATAGGATTTCACCCCGATCAGTGACTTGTTTATGATTCAATAACATGAGTAAAATACATATAAGCTTACGTTGACATTTTAAACATAATTTGTACCTCGAAACTTATATGAAATATTAGTTGGTGAAATGATTATTATATAAACCAGGTATCTTATTGAAATTTCTAATCTCTAGACAAAATTGCAACTTGTTGAAATATATAATTGTTATTGCAAACTTAGTTGAACTTACCGGAGATAGAGAGATCTTAAATGGTACTATGCCAAATATTTTTATAATGTCTTATCGCATATGTGTATAAAGAATGCATGTGTGGAAAAGATGAATAGACTTTAAAAGTTATAAAGTGAATAGTCACGTATGTTACAAAGTAAATGGCTATAACCAAAATTTGGAAGTTACAAAGTGCATGGTCACACAATAATCACATGTAATTATGTATGTTACAAATTAAGGGGCTAGTTTTTAAGTTACAAATTGAAATGTTACATTATAATGAGTATGAAATGTTTTTCATTTTATGTATTCATGATCCTAATATAAAATTATCAATGATAACTATTTAATCCAATTTAGATAGTTGAATGAAGAGACATGTAACTCATGTAATTTATGTATCCATTAGATTTATATAAATACATGTAGTAAGAAAAGAATAATATATGTAAGTTCTTATTTTCATCTTTCAAAATAAGTTCTTTCGCTTGAAAATATTTTAGACACTAAAGAAAGACATGTGTATGAGTTTTGGAGGATTTTGTCCTTGTGAAATTTAATTGAGATATTTTCCTATTTAATTAACAAATTACAAGCAAGCTTTTATGAATAATTTTTGGAAATTAAACGTAGCAGTTTTCTAATACTAACAAGAAAGACATGTGTATGAGTTTTGGAGTATTTTGTCCTTGTGAAATTTAATTGAGATACTTTTCTATTTAATTAACAAATTACATGCAAGTTTTTATGGATAATTTTTAGAAATTAAACATTGTAGTAAATACAAACAATTCACTTGATAGGATGGCGTGAAAATAAGATAATTCTACCATACGCATAAAAGTCTGGATATGTATATCTTGACTAAGTGACACTATAACAACCATTTGATGAAATGGGTTTTGAGATGCAAGGTTGGTAGAGTCATGGACAACCTCCTAGAGAGGTAAAAAGCATCAAATATGATATTATTTTTGTTACCCACACTACCTATAATAATTATAAAAGTTACCACGTGTAGTAAATTAATGAGTGAGTCTGGATTAGATATATAAATTATATTTAGATCTAAGATATAAATATTGTATTCAATGGCAAATAAATTATTATATATTATAGTTTAGAAAATACATCTATGATAGATAAATTGATGATAAATAAACATATAGTGTATCTAAAAAAATATATAAATTGATTATATTTACACAATAAAAAAATATTTGAATTTGACAAAAGAGAAATAAATAACTTTTGAAAGCATTTTTAAAGCAATGTAGTAATAATTTTTGAAAATATAAGTTTTGAGAAATTAGAGAAAAAAAAGTATAAGCAATTGAAACTAAGTAATATAATTGTACATAAAAAATTATAATAATATAAATACAAGTCAGATACAAACTTATAAAATGATAATAATATGAATATAAGTACATACAAACTTCTACAAATTTAATTGACTGCGGTACTCAATGGATGGTACAATTTATTTTAATTATCTTAATTAACAAAGAGAGCTTATTTTTATGATAGAAGAGATATAATATTGTTATATATAAGTTGTTGGTTCCACCTTAGGCCTAAGTTGAAATCGTCATAAATTTTGTGGTGTATTACAAAATTATAATAATTCGGTTATGGGTGAACACTAACTTTGTATATAGTTAATTGCTGCATGTGTTTGTTTGTTTTTTACTGGTGTGTTAATCAAGGTATCCATATCTTGAGTTCTTGGTTTATTAATTAAGGTATTTATACCTTGAGTGAAACTCAGGGTATGAAAGAATTATCCATGAAAATAAATAAAATGAAAGTGGAATGAGATGATTATTTCATAATTTTATTTAATATAGTTAATAATGAAATAATTATTCTTTTTTATATTTAATATAATAAAATAATATATTAACAATAAAAATAAGAGCAATTGAGAATAATATGAATTAAAAATAATAAATATATATTTAATTTAATCAACTAAATTAAATGTTTTATTAAATAATTTAATATAATAGAAATATATTTCTATAATAAATAATAAAAATGTCATATTTCATAATTATATACAAAATTTTCTTTTGATATTTTTCAACAAAAATTTACACTTATATATACTTTATTTTTTTAATACTTATATTCATTTTAGTGTATAATATATAATGAGATATACTATTTTACTCTTTCAACTTAATATTTACTGGTTATATGCTTAAAGTCAAATAAGTACACTCACTTAAAGAGAATTTAAATAGAGTACACGTGATTCTCTCGCATGTCTTATATTAATTTTAATTTTGTTAACTAACTTTCACTTACATGTATATAAATAAGAATCTTATCTATTCACACCAACTTTGTGTATATTTAAGTAATTAATATTGAGTAAAGAATGTTAAATATACAAATATTTTTTTTATAATCTAACAAGAAAAAATGCATTTACAAAAGTAATTTTTTAAATAAATTCATTTTAAATGCTTTAATTTATGTATCTATGTATCTTAATTATTAAAAAGAGAAATTCTCCCACATCCATATGTCACCACCAGATTCATTCTATTTCCCTCCAATTTTATTTTATTTTATTTTATTGTAAAAGAGTTATGTACAGATATATTGTACAAAATTTATTTGTTAAACAGTGTATTCAATGTATTTATATACATTTGATTCTTCTTTAATTTATAACATTTTCCTTTTATATACTCTTTACTAAATGCAAATTTATTATTTTACCCACCGTCATATTTTAATTGTGTATCTTTTATATTTTTATTAAACAATTCATATAATTCTTTCGGAACTATATGCAATATTTTCTTTTAATATTTCTCTAAAAAATTTACAATTATATACATTTTATTATTTTGTGGGTAAAATACATTAACTCCTCAATTATGTTTTAAAATCAATTTACATCCCTAAAATTTAAAATCCAATACTTAGCCCCCTAAAATTTTAACTAAAATAAAAATATTATTTTTTATCTTAATTTTAATGAGAATTTGTTTATTCTAATTTATTTTCTTGATTTTGTTCTTGTTTTAGCTTACTTCTGGTAATTGAATAAGTTAGGACTTATAATTTGATCTCTCAAATCAAACAAAACAAATTTTTTTAAAAAAATACACACACAAATAAAAAAAATCATAAAAATTGTGTTCATGAGTCTATAATTAACTTTTAAGTTTTATATGAAACAAAACAAAAGTAAGAACTCTCAATTTCTTTTAAAAACTCCAAACATATGCAAAGGAAAAAAAAAAACTTGAAATAGAAAAAACTTATTCTCTTAATAGAAGAAAGAATTATTCATTTTGTAGACTGAAGCAGGGGCGAAGCTAGGCGCAAATGGTTGTAGGGTTTAAAGTAGATTTTGATAAGAATTTTTATTATAACACTATAATTTGGAGGATTTTACGTGAAATTTCTTGAAAAATTCAAAAATAATGAAATTTTTTTGATATTTTAATAAGTTTGTGGTGGCTAAGCCCACCCGACAAATGAATGAGGCTTAGCCAATGGATGAAATATCCACAGTTCGCCATAAAAAAATTAAAATAAATCATAATTTTTAATTAAATTATATTAGTGATAAAAATTTATCTTTTAATTATTACAAAATATAGATATAATGAAAGGATTGATCAGTGTATGAAAATTTCATTATGACAAATAGGTTATTTGATATTAGTCAAAACTTTATGTAACACCTGAAAATTTATAAAAAAAAATTAAAATTGAAAAAGGATTGAATTGAAAGATCGGTAGGGACTAAATTGAAAAGATTTGTGAAAGTTGGGCCTTTGTTAAGGTGGGCATATGTAGGGATATGTACTCGAGTGCATTTGGGAATATGAAATTGCTCGGGATAAGAGTGGATAAGGTGGGAAATGTAAGGGATTAAAAAAAAATATTGATCACCTGGACAGGAGTGGATAAGCCGAGAAAATGTAGGGGTATGTAGTCAAGTGCACTTAGGGATATGAAATTGCTCAGGTAGGAGTAGATAAGGTGAGAAACATAGGGGACGTTCACGAGCATCCGGCAGACCTGTTAGATGGCTTGTGACAATAAATATGTTTATATTCTAATGGTTACCTATATAAATTATCTAGATCCAACCAATATAACTTTAAAGAGAAGAAATGCGTTGTGAAATATTTTATCTGATAAATAAATTTTGGATTTATGAAAAAAAAAGCTATTTTAAGAAATACCTATTTTCTTTCACAATACAAAGTATGAAAAAGTTTCAGAAAAGTCTCATTTGTTGGAAACTTGATTTAATAAGGAATATTTGATTTCACAAGTGTAAGATTTTTGACAAATTTCAGACAATCAAATTGTGAATTTCATTCAGTTTGGTGGGACTACTCGCTCATTAAGTATTTGAAACTCCCTTCAAAAGGAAATGAAATATATAAAATAATAAATATATATAGATAAACAATAATTAGTAAAATAGTAATTGGTAGAATAATAAATACGTATTGTATTAGTGATGCTCCGGATAGCCAGTATAATAAAAGCTCAGTTTGGGTCATCATGTATCTAATTTGTTGCTGCGTTTTTAGCCTATATTGACTGTTTATGAAATTTGTATGAATTAGTGTTGTAACCTGGCTACTAGATAAAAAAATATGTTGTATTATGTTTGTGATTAAATCCTGGAGGTCCAATAGATTGTTAGTGTCTAGTTTAGGCCACTGTATATTTGTTTATTTATTAAACAGGTTCTGTTGGATGTGTGACCCTTATTGTGTATCAAGGCATTGAACCTAGGCATCTAGATTTTAGGGGAAACTTTACCGGATTATCGACAGAAATAGATGTGTATCTATAGGTTAACATGCATAGTTATACTTGTAGGAGGTGTCCTATATCTTTTACACGGGTCACAGATCCCCTGGATGGATCGTGACACTTTAAGAGAATTAAGTATCACATTTTAAGGTTAAGGGAATAAGTTAATTTTGATGTATGGTTCAAGGGGTATAGTGTGTTTTACCCCCCTTTTTTATGTGAAACCCTTATATACATTTTAGTGCATAATATATATTGAAATATATTATTTACTATTCTCCCTTAATAGTTACTGGTCATATGCTTAAAGCCGTTAATGAGTACACTCTCTTAAAGAAGATTTAAACATAGTATACATAATTCTCTTATATATCTCATACAAATTTTATTTTATTTTTATTTATTTTCACTTACTTGTATAAACAAGAATCTTCTCCATCTAGGTGAACTTTATTTATATTTGAGTAAATATTAAATGTTAAGCATAAGAGTGTTTTTAATTCTACGATTTAACAAAAAAAAGTATTTATAAAATTGACATTTTTTTAAAGTAAACTTATTTTAAATACTTTAATATTTAATTATGCTAATATATATATATATATATATATATTCTCATTCTTCTCTTAAATTTCAATCCTTTTTTTAACCCAAACTCCTATGCAAAATTATGTAATCAAGTATATTTTTATCTTATATTCTAAAAACTATAATTATTTTTGAAGGATATTTAATTCAAGGGGAAAATATAGATTACTTTCTTGAAGTTTGGGTGAGTGATAAAAATGATACACAAATTTTAAAATTTTACATATTATCCTATGAACTTTTAGAAAAAAATGAAACTGATTACGTTACTATTAAAAACTAAAAAAGTAGTATACTTGAGGCGCTCGTGACCTTAGCTTTCTTTTTTCTTGCCATTTAATCATGTAGTAAGATAAAAGTTACCATTTATAACTAAATGAATGGAATTTTTTTTTCACTTTTTCTAATAAAATGGTATGAGTAACTCAATTTATATTTTATTTTTAAAAGAAATAAAACAAAATCCTCTTATGTTTTTATCAAGCTTTAAAAATCTGTAATCATATTTCAGCTATAAACCCTCAAATTTAACATACAATGCAAAATAAGAGGTTAACAAATGCATCAAACAAAAATTAGAAAGATTTTGTATTATTTGCAAAATCTATATAATTAAAAAAGAAAGAAAAGTGTATATAATACATAGGATAATGCGAATTTAGTTTAGTAAAATAAAAAAATCTTATCTCTAATTTTAGAACAACTTCAAACATCAAAATCTTCGATTCTATTTGATTTTCTTCAAGAATTTTAGCATAAAATTTGTATTTTGTCTATCGAACTGAATGATGACTTAATACAAAAGAAATTAAAGTTAAGGATTACCTTAAAGGTCACAAATAGCTCACGTGTGCCACCTTTTTTAAGTTTAACAACAACATGAATAATTTTACTTTTTCTAAAATTTAGGAGATTAATATGTAGGATTTAAAAGTTTATATACTATTTTTGTTATTTATTCAAACTTCAGGGAATAATCTATATTTTTCCCGTATGACAATAATACTTAAGTCACACAAATTGAAATTTTAATACTTAATTAACATTTATACAAAGAATAATTGTTAAAATGTTCAGTATCAAAACTCACATAATTATTCAAAATCCATGATCAATGCATAAATACATACTCTTATACATATGAGCTGATTTCGGATTAAAATAATTGACACAACACTATAACTCCATACAAATAAAAACGTTTTATATGAATTTAAATTAAATTTATTCGAATGATATTAAATTGAATTTATTCGAATTGTTGTTATCCTTTACTGTGATACTAACTCAACACATGAAATTGTCATCCTACTTGAAGCCGCAA
Organism: Saraca asoca; assembly: GCA_026873985.1. Classification (NCBI taxonomy): domain Eukaryota; kingdom Viridiplantae; phylum Streptophyta; class Magnoliopsida; order Fabales; family Fabaceae; genus Saraca; species Saraca asoca. Next base: position 9,454 of record JANHAO010011119.1, on the reverse strand, counting down.
TCGAGCTGGGTGACTAAGCAGCCACAGACTCGCAGAGGATGGTGTGGCCCCATGATTGGGCTTAGGACGAAGAATAATAAGTCAACAAACTTACGTTGTGCTTGTTTTAGAGCTTTGTTTATATAAAAATGAACAAGGCCAAGCTGCAGCTTTCCCATTGGAAATTGAAAAGCACCTGCCATTGTTGATAGATGCCACACGAGGAGGATAATTTCTTCTAAATAATAGAAGGATTATTCATTTATGTTGCAAAGATACAAAATAGAATGACAAAAGGACTGAAGACTGAAATTACAGACAGATATTTTAATCATCGCAGTGGTTTTATTGGCATTATGTTGAGCAATTTAATCCAACTGGTGACTTGTGGAATCATCAATTGGGTGTTCATATCTGTTAAAAAACCACATCTTATCAGCCTCCACAGCATATCCATCTTGATTTCGATGCCAGCTATAGTAAGCATGAGTTCTGTTCTTTATATCAAAAATGGCATGTCCGAAACTGGCCTCTCGGTATGCAGAATACTCCGGTTGTGGCTCCGTCATGCTGTAGTCCAAATGACATTTAGATCAAATTTTTTTGGCAAAATTTAAATCATATGACGCATTCTGTAATATCTAGAGAGCTTACTTGGTCACTAAGCCTTCAGAATTTCCACCATCACCAATGGTTACATATACAGGTGCTGACTGATTCTTTACAGGAGTGCAAAGACCATTTACGACATTGTATGCAACATTGGAGATACGTTCCTGATGCATAGACAAATCAGTTACCAAAATCATTTTTTGAGAGGAAATAACAGGCCATCATATTTAGAAGCAATGACTTCATGAAACTAAAAAGACAGAGCTTAGCATCTGCTTAGGTTTCTACGGATAGGAAATACTTCCTTAAATTTTTCAGCACCAATTTTCCAAGTCTGAGGGCAAGCCTAATGATACATGGTATTGCTGGGTTTTAGGATTGGTGTACAACATTTAAAATGGACGAAATTGACAAACAAGTAGCTTGACAGCTGCCCTGTACTATATTACACCTTAAGTCAAATGCCAAAACTAAGTACAGAAAACAACTAAGGTGCAACAGTACTCGCACTTACAGATCGTTCGTAGGCATGAACATGGCCAGCAAACACAACATCAACCTTGTACTTCACAAACCAGGGCTCAAACACTACTCTCATGGTTTCACCTTCCATGTAATGATGATTGTAGCTATTATACCAAGGTGAATGCATGAGAACAATCAACCAAGGAGTCTCTGTCCTGTTAACTTTTTTTAGCTCAGCCTCAAGCCATTGATATTGCGGGGTATATTTTCCTGAAATTTTGAAAAAAATAAATAAATTATATAAAAAGAAATGACAATTTAAAAGCATTGGCATTTGAGCTAGCCTATATGAAAGGAAATGATCCTAGAAGCAAAGCAACTTTACTTTGCATGGATAAATTCAAGCATCGGTTCTGGTTTTCAAACAAATATAATTACGAAACTCATTTCTAATCAGCATTTGAGGCATCAAGCAATTATGTTTTCAGCTGATGATTTAGGATACAAGCAATGACTTCATAGAAAATACATATGGCACTACCATCTGCCAAGCTCTCTTGAATAGAGTACCAAAATGTTAAGTAGCACTTGATGCTTTACCAATGACAGATAAATGGCACTGTGGAAGTATCATGGAAAATTGTAATATAAGCCATAATACACTCCGTGTAGTGATGTTATAAAATGAAAAGAATTGTCTATCATTACCATATGCGGAATATGAAGCCAAGACAATGATGTGTGCTGAAGCTCTCTTGATAGAATACCAGAAGGGTTCGGTACTCTGTGATGCTTTATATGGGACATAGTAACGGTGAGTATAAGGTTTGAAAGGCTTGGTTTCACCCTGCAACAAATCACCAATCCTCCTACTAAAACTTGTTTGTAATGTAGTATGCATTTGGAAAATGCATAACATGAGATCAAAATTTGTTGAAGAACCAAATCAGTCAAATCAATTTCTGAGAGAAGCTTACAAGTTCGGGAGCAAAATCAATTTCATGGTTTCCTGCAACCCATATCCAAGGTTGATAAGAAGCACTCCTTTCTATGAACCTTCCCCATGTATCCCACCTAACATTATCATGATTTTGGTACCTATCTGCATAAGACAGGTCTCCAACAAACAGCAAAGTCTGTCCATTTTTTGGGTTCAATTCATAATGAGTAAGTGTCTTATTCGAATCATAACTCTGGCCAAGATCCCCTGCAAACAATGCATCATTAATTGACAAATATATAGTGAGAAAGACAGATATCTCATTGGTCTAAAAGTTCAAGCTAAATGTGCAACTCCAACAGTTCACTATAAAGAAACCAGATTAGTATAAATAGAATATACTTGCCAATTACACCAAATGTATATGGCACATCAGGGCCTATTTCTGGAGGAGTTATAAACCAAAACTGCCTTGTAGTGTTCCCAATTCCAACCTCATAGTAATATTTGGTGTTGTACTGCACAAAAGAAGCATATAAATAACCAATTAATTGGACAAAGCAAATGCTTTTTTCTTTCTTCTTTTTCCTTCCTTCTTCCTGAAGCTTCAAACTTGACATGTATAACAGATAGACTCTTACCTCCAAATCTCTGATAGTGCAATGATGAATAAAACCAGATGTATAATTGAAAAATCTGTAAGTAACATATTTTCCCTTGGCCAGCTTCTTTTCCTTGCTTTTCTCACTCCAGTAATGAACTGCACTTGACCCTGGTTCGTCTTCAGTCACCCATGACACAATCACTGCCTTTCCCACAAGATCTCCTTGTGTTATATGAACCTAAATTTAAAACCACCCACAAACTGAGACTAAAAATGAACGCCACCTAGCTAAAGTTGTCTCAAACATAGTTGCTACAAACTTAAGTATAAAATCCTAGTGCAGATACAGAAATGGGATACTCTACCTTTACCTTCTTACATATTTTCCTGAGAAATTATCATTTTTTTGTGATGGAATGGATACGAAAAAACGTAAGTACCGAAACATGGTACACTAATCAAATCGTCATTTCAAGTAACTATGATTTCAAATAAGGAGAAGAGAGGTAGCTACCTGTTGAGGAGCATTATAACCATAAGGGACTTTGAAAACATCACTGTCAAGAGGCATATCCTCAGTTTTCTCAACTTTCCTAACGAAAGTGCTGGTCTTGCCTCCATTAGACAACACTGCCACATTCAGAAACAGAGCTACTGCTACAAAACAAGAACCCAGAAAACCCATCTTCTCAAACTTCCAACAATCCTAGAAGACTCAAGGTTTCATTTTCGTAGTTCTCGGTTATAAAATGGGAACATCCGGTCCTCTGTGAATATACAGATTTGAGGTCAATGGTATGCTCATCTGTTAGTAAACTTCTTCAATGAGAAAACAACATGCAAAACCGCGGCCAAGACTTGTGACTTTGACTTTTTTAGTAGAATAGTCTACCCCGAGAGTTAGTTAAAAATACGTCGATAGTCTAAAATCAGTCACCCCGTTTGGAACGTGAGCTGATTACCTATTTATTCAGTTTGTTTTAGTTTTTAACTACTCAATTATGGTATTACTCTTTATTTAAGTAAATTTTGTCGAATAGAATGAAATAAAATATAAATGATTAAAAACTTTGTTTGACTAAAAATTATATACTCAATATATAATTAAAAATTTTGTGAAATTTTATCAAAATTTAAGTTAAAAAATTATAATTTTTTATATAAAATTTATAATTTATTTTAAAAAAATTACAAATATATATAAATTTACATGCAATAAATACAGAAAAATTACAACTAAGTAATTCAAAATTACATTGATAAATTCTTCATATATTTTCTCATTTTTATATAAATGTTATAACTTTTAATGAAAAAATTGAAAAAAACAAAAGAAAAATTTTCCCAAAACTTACAATAATATGTACTAATATGATTTTTTTAATATATATGCTCAGTGCCAATTTAGGTTAGATTTTAATATATCTGTAGTACGTAAAACTAGGTAAATTAAAACAAGTCACTATCATTAATCGTCCATATAAACATTAAGTGATTTTTTTTTTCCAGTAAAAATCTCGAAAAAAAAAATAAAACAAATCAAATTGTGTAACTATCGATACTCTTCACGAAAAATCTAAACTACATTAAGATAACAAATAAGCATGATGTAACTTGTAACTAATCTATGATCTAAAAATCGATACAAACATGAAGCGGTGTTTTTCTCATCTGTACAAAGCTTGAAAAAAGATAACATTTTTCTCAGAAACACACTTCTTTCTGAAAGTTTATCAGAAAGGTGAAAATTTCACCAATCATCATACATAAGACCTTGTACACGACATCCACATAATATTATCAACCTAGTACGAAGTACAAGCTATCTAAATTTACAAAGGATGTAACCGGAAACAAGAGAGGTTAAGGCAAAGGTGGCAAATGCAACAAAGGACAAACCCACAGAAGCATTAGCCATGTCCGGGAACTTGTCTTCACCCCAATTGGATTCCCAGTCATAAGCTCTTGTAGCTGCCGACGATGATGCTGACATGAGAAGGTAAGTCAACATCTGCATTAATAGAAAAAAAGCAGTCCAAGCAGTCAGCTATGCATATGAGCATGAAACTACTAATTATACGTTTTTTGGTGCTATAAGTTGGAGGGGAAGGAACTATGGATACTATATCCATAGACTAGAGTGACTCCACAGATTCTAAGGGGTTAACCCATATCATCAGTATCATCACTTTCAAGTTTTACTACTTTTAACCAGTCATTCTGATCTGATTATCAAAACACTTTATTATATAATTGGCATAGACCACTTATCCAAATAACCATGCCTTAACTTTCTTAAAACTTAAGAACAACTTTTAGGAAAGCAAAGGGCAAAATATCATAACAGGGGAAAAGGCAGAACAAAGACACCCAAAAGTTATACATACAAGTCAACAACTATATGTCAAAAAAAAAAACCTACTAGACTTCATAGTGCAGACCACCGAAAATTAGTTAACGGATTTACAAGGAAAGTTGTAGCATGGACTATAATTCCCCTAATTCCAAAAGTCCTCAACTTTGCACCTGGTCCCCATGTCATGAATTCCTACTACAAATCAATACTACCATTTTTGGGTGGCTAAAAGCAAAAGCTAAGTGGGGATGCTACTTTTCTTTGAAAAACAATAGTCCTGAAATTAAAGCTAAGTAAAAGAGGGATGGCTTACTTGATCCATAGTAAAATTGAAGAAATTCCTTAGACGATGCTCCACTATATGGCTTTTGGTGATGAAGTACTTGATTAAATCACAAATTTGCAGCAGAGAATACACAGACCCAATTACATTGACTGACAGGCTATATCTGCATATTGACCCATATCAGATATTAGGAACACCAGAAAGCCTACCGATATTTCATAGTAAAATGCTACTTGCACATAGTCCCTACACTTGTTCGAGTGAGACCAGCTTGACTCGGGCATCTGTGTGCAAGTACAAGCCATGGTGTTAAGGGGCATGTGTATAAGTAGCATTACTCTATCTCAGGTGTTGAATTAAAAGTTATGTTCAAGTAAATCAATGCAAATTCAATCAATGAACTCTCAAATTGCAAACCCTAAAAAATCAGACCTTGAAACAAATGGACAAAGGAGTTCTTTAATTGTTCAATGTCAAAAACACAAACTTCAACATTAAATCCATGAACCCCATTTGAGGATTGAGCAACACGTACCTGAATTCCTTATACAAGTAGAATGAATCCAGAGCCCAACCTTGTTTTCTGTCAGCAGCCAACACCGAGAAAGAGATCAAGCAGAACACCAAATCAATGATTCTAAGCCCCAACAAAATCTTATTCAAATTTGCCACTTTTTTCGACCTTAAGAAATTGGTCATATCCGGCCTCAATCGCCGTTTACTGCTACTGCCACCACCCTGACCAACCGCCGTATCTGCACCGTCTTCAGCGTCCCTGACGCCGAGGTCTTTGGCGTCTCCGACACCGACAACACCTTCTTTGGCACCGGGATCTACCTTGGTCACCACCTTCGTCTCCGCCTGAAATCGGTTAGCCACCACGACCGGCGATGCTGGCTTTTGCGGCGGCGGCGGAGAGAAGTGTTGCTTCACGATTGGAGGGATTCCATCACTGACAGAGCAGTGATCATCTGAAATCGACGATTCCGATAGAGAACCTGGCGGCGGCGAATTTTGCAGCGGGGGAGAGAAGTGTTTATCGTGGGGCGGAGACAGCGCATGATTGATGGAGAAGTGATCGTCGGAAGTCGACGAGTCTGGCGAAGAATGAAGCGGCGGCGAAGGAGGTTTGCGGCTGCGTAGAGACGGAGGAGTAGGCGGAGAATAGGGAGAAAGGGAGGGTGCTGGATCTGAAGGTGTGACTGTGTGGTGGTCTTCCTTAGTCTCTTCCAAGTGTTTGTTCTCTGAATCTTTTCTGAGTTGAGGGGTTTCTTCTTCTACTTGTTCTTCTTCTTTCATTTGTTGAGCTGACTTTTGTTCACTCATGGCGTTAGTTAGTGTTTCGAAATCGGAAACAACGGAGCTTTGACACTACAAAGCACTTCTTTTACTTCCAACTCCGATACTTACCTCTGGTCTATTACTGCCTTTCCAATCTCAGCCTACGCACTGAAATTAACGTTCACTTACAAGGGGAAACACAAAATATAGTTTTGGATCCACATATTTTAGATGGATGTGGGTTGAGTCGAAATTCATGAGAGTTGTTAATTTTGAAAAAAAAAATATATATATATATATTGAATTTTGTTAAGTGACAAATTCTTTGTTTAAACTTTAAAAAAATTATAGATTATATTCTTAAATTTTAAATGAGTTACATATTATTCCTTAGAAAGTGTTTGCCAAATTTTTTAGACTTGATTCTAAATAGTTTATTATAAAACCAATTTTATTAAATCCAATAATAACTTTAAACTAATTTAAAACCAAACTTAGTTTAATTTAAAATTATTTATAAATTAATTCTTTTATAAATTTTATTTAATAAATCTCTATCATAACTATGAATCATATAAAATATGAGAAAGCAAACTATAATGGTAAAATATTATTTTATAAAAATATTAATTAAAATGCACTATTCAAATAATAAAAATATACATTGTTTATAAAAATTTAAAAATTACAGTAAAATATTTTAAAAGTTAACTATATTATCTTTTTGTTTATGTCAAATTTGCAATTATATGTTTCAAATAAAATCTAATATTTCTTTTTCTACCTTGAGAATTGTCTTTATTTTTATAAAATTCCACATTAATAGATTTTTTTTCTCTTGTATCATATTATTGATTGAAGTCTTTTCAAAAATCTAATCATCTATATAAATGCAAATCAATATAAAAAATTAATTTCAATGTATAAAAGGGACTAATCATTTGAATCTCCTCAATAATCAAAAGAAAAAACATACACTTTCGTTATCTTATACTCCAATAAAGACAAAATTTTCATAAGAATAAATACAAAACAATCATATAAATTTGACACAATTTTAAATAGAAATAAAAAATTAAATAGTAATAAAACAAGAAGTCTTGTAATTTTTTTTTACCTATAAAAGTATTTTCTATAGTTCTAAGATAGGAGAAAATAATTTTTTTTTATAGAGATAAAACAAGAGTAAAGATTTATGGAGAGAAGCTTCTTTTGCTATAAAGAGAACAAAATACACGAGAAAAACTTTATGCCCTAAAAAAAGCAATCATGAAAAAAATCTGATAAAAGAAACCAACCTCAAGTAGGAATGCTTAAAAAATTATTTTCACTTTAATATTATTTAAAAAACAGTTTTTTAAATATTAAATAACTAACAAATGCATGAAATTTAAAAATTGTCTCCAATATACCCATGCAACTAGTTTTTAGAGATTGAGAAATAGCCTTTTAGAGTTTTTCCTTTTTTTTTATGGCCAAGAACATATTTCATCCTTTTAGAGTTTTTCCTTTTTTTTATGGCCAAGAACATATTTCATAACATTAGAGACACTAATACTAAGAAGAACCCGAAGGAAATACAGAGAAGAATACCAAAAAAGAAAACACACGTAACATCAAGAAAGAAAAATAGAGAAAAAAACATGCATAAAGCTAAAATAAAGAAACAAAGAGATGGAAAACAACTAAATAGGGAGCAAGATGCAAGGCTGAGGAATTAGGGGTTTAAAGACCCAATCCATAGGACACAAATCCTCTTTCAATGCACAAGCAAGCATATTAGTTGCTATGTTGAACGAAGCCAAGAAACCTTAGGGGAAGGAAGGCAAATTTGAGAAAGAAAACTTCACAGCAACACCAACAGCGAAACACTCCAACCACACAACCACGCCATAAATTTAGATAGATTTTAGCATAGAAAAAACAAAACTTATGCCTTTTTCAAGATTGTTTATTGAGATGAACTTCCCATGGTAATTCAATAAGAAGGTTGTTCAAAGTGAGCGTGAACTATGAGCAAACAAGTGAAGGATGTAAGAAATAATAGATCATTGTATAATATAAAATAAAGAAAATAACTATAAAAGGTTATCGGATGTTATCATAAGAATATGATTTTCAACTCAATAAGATCTTCTTTAGGATACAATTTTTTATTAATTTTTATAAGGTATAAATCTCTTTTCGTAAGTTGCAAACCTTTTCCAAAAGTCTCGAACTTTTTTTTAATGTCATGAACTATTGACGGTAGATTTTAGTCAGACCCAAATCCAGCTAACGGAGGGGGTTGTTATGGGACTCAAGCTATTTCTTGATTGTTGAGGTGGTAGAAAGGTGTTAAATGGCTAGAGGAAGGAGGAGAAAAGAAAAATACACAAAGGGTTAACATGATTCGGTCAAATCCAGACAGAATCGGACCCTATGTCTACGAAGATATTTTATTATATTGAAGGAGTGTTTACAGAGCTTTAGCTATGGTTTTCGGCAAAGTTTCTGCTAGTATCTTATATATTCTTTTACAAAGGTTCTAGCCCCCATTTATAGAAACATGGAGGGGCACAAATGGAATTAAATAAATTATACATCTATTACATCAAATATTAAATGTACAAGACTGCCTAGGGTACTATAAACTGACTTCTGCAAGTTACTTTTTATGGGTGGGACCTGATAGTTGTATCTTGCAAGATGACGGTGCAGGTTGTCTGCTAGCCTTATGCTTAACTTCAGCGAGCTTCTGGCTGGGATAGGCTTCATCCTAGCGAGCTCGAGCTTATACGTTAGGGTTGCCGCTGGTTCGCGACCTCAGGCTCGTTTGGCCAACAAGTTCAGGTCTTTAGCGAGTTGACATCCTTTGCGCAGTGACCTCACGGTCTAACGAACTCGTCCCTTTGTTAAACTCGGCTCCTTCTGGGCTTTGCCAGCCCACTT
>JANHAO010011118.1:0-17315 GCA_026873985.1 Saraca asoca | reverse complement strand
GTAGTTGCTCCAACCGTGCAACTCTCCACAATACCGGTTCTTAAATTTAAGAACTCGTCAAGCAACCGCGTTGGAGATGGTCTTATACTATCTTTAAGAAAAATATGAATTAGTGGAGTACGTCCTTGTGGTTGACTAGAACTAGAACAAAGGTGGAAGCAATCCGATCTCCTGCTCATTCTTTAGTCTGCTCATCTTAATATGAGCCGTCAGATATATTTTTAATGATCCAGATGCATCATTCAATTAAATAATTTAATAAAATAATGTGACACATAAATATATTTGAACCGTTTAAGATGTATCTGACGATTCCTATTAAAGAATGAGCACCCTGCTCATCTTAAAAGATGAGCAGGGGATCAGTTCAAGGTGGAAGCTGCAGCATCCAATGGATGAAAAAAGAAATAGTAGAAATGTCTATTTTGTGGGAATACGTGCATATATTATTATTATTATTATTATTATTATTATTATTATTATTATTATTATTATTATCTAATCCAAAGGAAGGGAGCCGGACAGCTGATAACCATGTCCGCTCATATCTCTCCCGAGACTGGCGTTACCCATTAGCTTTTTCCCTCTGCCCTTTTTCAATTCTCTTCTTAGCCATTCCCTATACCCTCAGCTCCCCTCCCACAGGGTCCTTCAATTTCTTTCCATTGGGGACCCTCCGTCCTTTAGTCTTTACCTCACGTTCTTGGATGAATTACTGTTTGTGCAAGAGTTTTATATACATATTTATTCCTTCTTTTTTGCAGAAATTCCTTTTTAGAGGTTTGTTGATTGCATTGCACCATGAATTGCTTCCCCTGTTTTTCCTCTCATAAGAAAAGCCAAAGCAAGAGGGAACACGTCTCCGCACCACCCGAAAACATGACAACAAAAGCAGCCGGTAGCAAATTTGAAATTCATATTTGACTTTTATGATACTTTTTACAAGATGTGCATGTGCATGACTTTGTTGTTGTTCTTGTTATTCAAATGCATGCAGATATAAAGAAACAAAAGGCTGATGAGCCAACCCAAGCTGACACACCAAATATTCAGGCTAAGGCCTACACTTTCCGAGAACTAGCAACCGCAACCAAGAATTTTCGGCAGGAATGCCTATTGGGTGAAGGTGGGTTCGGTAGAGCCTACAAGGGGACAATCCCAACAACCGGTCAGGTGGTGGCTGTCAAGCAACTTGACCGAAATGGGTTGCAAGGCAGCAAGGAATTTCTGGCTGAGGTTTCCTCGTTGAGTCTCTTGCACCATGAAAATCTGGTGGATCTCATTGGTTATTGTGCCGATGGAGATCAACGTCTTCTAGTCTATGAATTCATGCCAGGCGGCTCAGTTGAAGATCGTCTTCTTGGTTAGTACTTGTATCTATCCACTAATTATGGATTATATATATTTCATATGCACATTTCCCCTCAACCTCATTGTGTTGGTTGCAATGCAGGTTGTGGACCTGAGAAGCCACCTTTAGATTGGTTCGCAAGAATTAAAATAGCAGTTGGTGCTGGTAAAGGACTAGAATACTTGCATGAGCAGGCCAATCCCCCAATTATATACAGGGACTTGAAATCGTCAAACATCTTGCTGGATGATAATCTCAACCCAAGATTGTCTGATTTTGGACTTGCCAAGCTTTCTGGCGGAGACAAAGCCAACGCTGTACCTTCTAGAGTTGTGGGTACCTATGGTTACTGTGCTCCCGAGTATGTGAGCACAGGCCAGCTCACTTTGAAATCAGATGTTTACAGTTTCGGAGTTGTCTTGCTAGAGCTCATTACTGGACGTAGAGTCATTGATACTACAAAACCAAACAATGAGCAAAACCTTGTTTCATGGGTAATTCTTTTTCTCTTCACTAGCTACATTGTTGTTTGTTATAATTGAACCAACCAACATCTTTAATTTGTTATCCTTGTTGTTCCTATCATTATCATGGAGCAGGCACAACCCTTATTCAGAGACCCAAAGAGGTTTCCGGATATGGCTGATCCGCTTCTTAATAAATGTTTCCCAGAAAAGGATCTGAATCAAGCTGTTGCAGTAGCAGCCATGTGTCTTCAAGAGGAAGCGGCAGCTCGTCCCTTGATGAGTGACATTGTAACTACTCTGAGTTTCCTTTCTGTGGTTCCTCCGGAAGATATGCCTGCCCCCTCAGACCCTAAGGAGTCTGTGAATCGTGAAAGTGAAAAAGAAAGCCACAGCTCAAGTAGTTCCAATGATGAGGATGGAGACACTTCTAATCATGACCACAATCAAACTACTAAAAATCGTGTTACATTTAGTGCGAATTACCAAGACAGTGAAAGTGATGATTCAGATGTCAACGATAAAAGTGATAAGGAGAATCAAAGTCTACAAGCGCGCCAAGGCTCCAATTCAAACCGCAAAAACAGCACGAAATCTAGGACTGGAAGTCATTCTTCAAGCCGCAGAAGTGGTAGCTTTACTTCAGATGATGCAAGTGTTTCTTCAAGCCACAAGAGCAGTAAAAAATCACATAATTCAAGCCAGAAGAAAAGCAAAAAAGGTTCAGTGAAAGTTCCAAGCTCCAAGTCCAGCCTAGAATCTGAGGATGGATCGGTTTTACTTGAGCACAACCAAAGCAAGGCATCAGATGGAAATGCTTCATCACGTCGCACCAGTAGTATTGCATCAGACGCTGAGAGTGATTTGTTTGAGCGTAGGGCATCACAAGGAAATAGCCAAGGATCATTAGACTACACTAGCAGCAGAAGGTCAGACCACGATGTCAACTAACATTTAGAACATTACTCCAGCAGCGAACCAGAGGACGAAAGTGTCCGTTCATGATGAAAATGTTAACGTGGTTGCAATGATGAACAGAATATACATGCACATACTATATTTGCCCATCAATGGCAGGTTGTTTATACATCAATTTCATTTCAGAACAAGACACAATGCAAGAGACCAAGCAGCATTGAGCAAGTTAGGTTAAGTCAGAAAGCAGACGGTAGACCATTTATGAGCAAGCTGCAAGCAGCTTTAACCTACTGCTTCTGTTTAGTAGGTTCCAGCTTTAACCTACTGCTTCTGTATCTGCCTTGGGTTCTTGACCAGAGCGAAGATTGACATCAATGGAGGAGTGATCCATATTTATGTTATACCATTGTGGATATTTTAATGTAATTATTAATGTTGTTACATGAATTGAAGCAGATTGGATCTCGGATCATCCAAGAGACTCTGCTAACTCAATCAATTTACAGTTTTAGGCTGAGCTGTTAATCACCTGAAGGGACTATAAGTAATAAATTCATAATATACACAAGTATACATTATGTAGTGATTGTATGTCAACATCTATAGAAGAATATAGTTAGAGTCCTTTTATGTGTATATTTTGCAGTATCTGAGAGTTTAGGACAGAACATCAGCAGTGTAAATTGCTTCTCTGGACCAATAAACTTGTAGTTGTAACCTATATGTACTTTATGACATTGCTGTTGTAGAATATGAGATGCTTCTTTTACTGTTATTTAATGGTATTTTCTTTGAGAGGCAAACGACTTCAAGCTGTAAAAATGGATGTGTGGGCAAATAAAAGAGACATAATGGAATGTTTTATTGAAACGGTCAAAATGTTCATTGCATATAGATTATTTAAATAGAAGAGGTCTGGTAGATGTACCGAAAGGTATAAAGCAGTCACGGTTTGCTCCAAAAGCAAAAAGCCAGGAGAAGAACTCGTCAAAGTTATGCCTCGTGGTGCCTCTTTTTTTCTTTCCTATGGCTCCAACATTCATTGTAACCATCCACTTTCAAGAACAAACTAGAATCTAAACAGTAAAGACGGCATTCATGTTCTTAAAAGACTATAAAGCCTATTCATTTGTTGCTTTCGGAGAAAATTCAATTACTTTCTTGAGGAGATAACGTTCTTCAAAGAATGAGGGGAGACATAATATTTGTTGCTATTGATGCCAGTAAAGAAATTAATGATTATGCACTCCGATGGGCCTTAACTAACGTGACCAAGGCTGGGGACTTACTAGTCCTGATTGCTCTTCTTCCTTCGCCCATTCAAATTCAAAGGCGTCACTCTCTAGCATCTCAGTTTCTTTCTTGTACGTTCATTTCTATCTGTCTATTGTAGTCCATTTCTTTCCCTTTTAAGTAATTGGTTGTCTAATTCCAGTTATTGTTTTGTTTTTCATGATAGGCCTGTCAAACAAGTTTTGTATGAGACGACAAAGCTCTTTCGTTCATGTTGGACTTGTTAATCAAAACAAGCACCATATTTCCCATCAAATCCATAAGATGCAGCTGCTGTGGTTAGCTCACAATCTGGTGCAGGTATACCTGTTTTACACTTTTTATTTTCTATGTCACAGGCTGTTTATAATTCTAATAACCTTTTCACCATAGGCAGGCTATGAAGTCAAAGTTGTAGTTGATACTCAACTGGCTTCAGTTGTCACAAAAGCCAAAGAGCTTAAAGCGACTTGGTTGATACTTGATAGGTATGCTTCTCACTTGCTTTCACTGTCTAATTTGCAAAGCAGTTATAGTGAGTTCAGTTTTAGCTTGTCAAGAAGGAAAAGCAAACACCACCAAGCATTAGTCAGGGTAAGTAGGTCAGATGTCGAGTACAAGTCAGATATAAATTCCAAAACTAACATATTTTTCGACTTATAGATTCATGAAGAAGGAAGCTGATCGCTGTGTTAAACAACTCAACTGCAATGTTGTCCTTATAGATCATGCTGTTCCAAGAATTCTCAAAGCGGTAAACCCATTGGCAAGGGAAGATTTTAGTAAGAGTGGAATCCATAGTAAACTGGCAGAAACAGACATACTTAATGTGATTCCTAATAAATTTGATATCAAAAGTGCAACATCTCTGAGCATTTCTGATATTGAAAGTTCAAATTCTGGAAGAAATGATTCATTCTCAATGTCCAGCACAGATAAAATATATTGCTGTAGAATGAAGTCTTCTACCATCATTTCTCCAAACACTTGCCTTCATCTAAACTCTGAGTATTAGGGAAGATTTAAAATCTTTAGAAACATTCATTCCTTCACCTCACAAAGCAGCCATTAGTGCCCTTCAGCAACCAAGAATGTCTCAGGTTTTGTATCTTTCACAAAGTTTCAGTATCTCCTCTTTGACTACAATTATTTTTGGTTAAAACTTGTAGAATCCTCTAATTAAACTCTATTTTTTAATCAGGTTGTGAAAACAATGGAAGGAGATTTATCCTTCGATGGAGATTCAATTTATCAAAGTCCAAAACTCGTTAACAAAAATGTATCAGCTAGACCAATCAAACCTACAAACGATGATAAGAAGCATAGTCCAAATAAAAGGCTGGCAAGTTGGCTTGTAGATAGTGACTTGAATAGTCCTTTCAAGCCATTGGAGACTTCCAGCCACAGTGGAGAGAAGGGCAACAGTTGGGATTCTGAATCTCATGTTAGTCTAGATTATGAAACTTACTTGAGAGAGTCTCTGTCCAAATTTATTCAGACTTGGAATTGACAAAATTGACTTCATCAAGCAAATAAGTAAATTCTGTGAGAACAATTCCAAAAGATCTGCACGAGCAGTTAATGAGTCTGTAAATTGTAATCAGCTGCTTGATTATCAGTTAACTTTTTCTCTCCTAGTAATAGTTGAAATTATAGTAAACTTGTACATCAGACAAGAAATTGAAAACAAGATCACATGCTGCAGAGAGTATTCTCAACTAGAACTACAAAGTCATTAATTTATTTCATAACTGATACAGGGTAAGTGACAATACTACTCGCTGCAAGTAGTACGATGTCACAATAATTAAACACATGATAATTGATCAATATTCAGCATTAGCCCTCAGGGTCGTAGCAGCTATGCTGTTTTGCATCCTCTGCAGAAATAACCTTTGCGTCTGTGGCCATCTGTTGTTGTTCTATGCTTTTGGTTCCTCCATTTTTCTTGGCATCCTTGTATATCATGTATAAGATCATCTGAGTAATGCCAAAGAGAAATCCTAGCACATTTGGCAGCTGATGACATATAGTTGAAATAGAAGTTAACGACAGAGGCATCGATCAGCTTGATTAAAAACATACAGACAAAGAGGAAGTTCATTGGATAAGTAATGGCATAGAATATAGATAATGCTGTTGTTCCTCACCATGATGTAGTAATCCTTGTCGAATAGTCCATAGAAAAACCAGGTGGTGGCGCATAGGGTTAGGAACATTGAAAGAGAAAATGGCATGAACTCTACACTCTTGGTTTCTATGACCCTTCTCTGCAATGAAATTCATGTCAAAAACTTCAGATCTTTGTGAAACTGAAACATAACTAGATTGTCGCTAAAAGTGTATTCGAATAAAAAAAAATCACCATGATGCTTAAAGGAGCAGCAAAAACAGCAATGTTAAAAATGGCACAAATCCATCCAACAGCATGAATCCGCTTGGCTCCCTTCACTACGAAGGTAGTGGTTATCAACGTCAACAAGAATCCCCCCAAGTCAGCAATCAGTATTAACACCAAAGTCGAAATCTGCATGCATGGTATTAACAGTTAATTTCCATCAACACATTCATTGTCTTCCAAATGACAATCTTCCTTTCTCATGCTCAAATTAACTTGTAAAAATCCAAGTAAATTTTCCTCCTCCATTAATAGAATACTAGAAGTATCATTTGAATTTTTTATAAGGATATAAAGAAGAAAGTTAAATAACAAAGAAGAGATTTGAGAAGAAACCTTCTGCCTCTTGGGAGCATATATAAAGTATAATAAAAGGTAAATAACTTCAATTACACAACCAATGCTGTTGATGGTAACAATCAAAATGGCGTTGGTCTTCAGGAAACCATAATATAAAAGTAACGCTGCACTAAGAAGGGCAACAACATATGGCACCGACTGGAACCCCTCTGATGATTTGTTCTTGTAAATTTTGTAGAAGGTTGGCCTAAGAACAGAGAGATCAGTATCAAGTTTGCAACATTTCAAATTGATCAAAATTCATTGCATGGAAACCTAAATTAAATTGTAATTAACTCAAATACAGCTTACAATGGCGCCAAGAACACCATGAATGAGACGATGTTACCTGATATCAAGAAAGGTGAGGAGCATCAGTAAATATCATGGACATTTAAAAAGCTGCCATTGGTTAATATTAGAACGACTAACTCAGTATAATATTGCTGTGAAATCATTTATTAAATGCTGCATGAAATGGTTTAAACCTAAGATAGTAGTGGTAGTATGTATGTATAAGCATATTTGGTACCTAGAAGACCAAAGATGAAGACCAACTCATGAGAAGACAATGACAACATTTTAGTGATGGAAGGTGATATGCAGGAGTAAGTTTGTTGCCTTTGGTGTAGGAGTAGGATGATATGATTGAGCTTTTATAATGTTTTAACCTGGGGTCTATCCAGTCCAGAGTTAGGCATAAATCATGTTAAAATGGCTCAGCTTCACATGTGTGCCTAGTGGTTTTTTTCTCCTTCTCCTTGATCCCATAAAACTAACCCCTTTTAAGAGCTCTAACAAATTATCAGCCACAAACATAAAGTTCAGAGTTTATTAAAATAGCCAGAAATGAAAGCAAATATAGGTATTAACTGAAGGATATCTAACGTGAAAAGATGGCTTTTTCGCTCTGTACAGCCACAAGCACTACAAAATCGACGGTTAATGACCTCGAAATGTTAAAAAAGTCAGATTTAACTTTTTCCATTTGCACCACAATTTCATGCAAGAACTGGACATGGACCAATTGTTTTTACCGCTGGAGGACATCAGGTGAACTTTTTTAAATGTTGAATCTTTTTTTAGTTCAAGAGAGCAGAGACCCTTAAAAGATACCATGCCAAACATTAGCCCATACAATATACGAGTTAAGAAATTCACTTCACTTGTATAAGACAAGCAAAAGCACAAGTGGCTTACAAAAGAAGATGAATCCTTTTATTCCTGGAATGTGAACAACAATGAAATTGTATACAAAATAAGTGCCAAATCCTTTTTTCAAAGCTTAAGAGAAAGCTAACGTGAATTAGTGGTCTGGTCATCTACCCTTATTTGATGGCAGTGATGGAAGTGAAAGCAAGTTTCAACCATAATAAATTAATGGGTTGGCGTCGGTCATAGGGTGTTCAGAACTGTCGGGGCAATTTCCAGCGTACGGTTACTTGGAACCACACAAGGCGCTGCATTTCATTATGTGAAGAAGTCAAGACAAGACAAGACATGTTCGAACAAGTTTGGTGGCCTGCTGGTTAAGTCATTTATAGGCTTAGTTTTTGTGTATTGTGAGATGCACATATCAAATCAAAATGAGTATCATGCTTGATAGATCATAAAAAGACAAGGATAGGGTTTAAGAAGCCTCTTAGAAAGTGACACTCACTCAAATGTAGTGTGGATTGGTGGTGAAGAGACTAGTCGAATGGTAATCAGAAAGTATAAGATAGTTAGTTATACATGACAGAAATGGTCCGTCAAATATACACTTTGATACTTAAATCAACATTTGAATAAAGTTTCATTAAGTATGTAAAAGATGATATGAAAAGAGGAATATATGTGGATATATATAGGTATCGAATTAATGAATTTTTTGGTGAATGAGTTGTTACCACGTGTCTGTAATGCATTGGTAATATTAGCGAGAATCTTGCTAAACGATTGTTGATGTCATGTTGTTCATGTAGGCCTGATCATGCCTTTTGTCCCATACTGGTTGAATGGTTAGTTCACGAAATTATTGCTTGATAAGCCTATGCTCTAAGGAGGTAACCGTGCCAAATGTTGATTCTTTGCTAAGTCCTAGCCGACTGACCTCTAATCAAATGACTGAAGACCATTGGCCATTTTTGGTTGTTTCATTTGCCCTTTCCCTCTCGACAAGCAATGTGATTGACCTTTTTTAGCAGTGTTTCAATTCCCCAGACTAGCCGCTATTCGCATTGTCAGTCATGATGGTTTTAATGTCTTGAGAAACATAGAGATTTGGAACAGTCACTTTGGTGTCACGGATTGCTATCCAAGCCGTTCATCTAATCACTCCCTAGCCATTGGATCGCCCTGCATTGCCCATAAAAACTTCCTTTTTTGGATTCATTTTTGCTTCTCCATCTTCAACCGTGATCCTGCTGCCACTGTTCACAACTCCTTTTTCCAGTAATACTCTCCCAGATTGCAGCCTCATTGTCACAGTTCTCTGCAGGTAACTTCCCATCCTTACTCTTGTGAGGTTTTGCTTTGTTTTGCATCTTGTTTTTCTTCTTCTTTTACACATTGTACCGGCTGTGGTAGTTCCTGCTGGTGGCTGCATCCTGAGTCTTTCTATCTTCTCTTACGCTTAGCCGGAGAGATAAGTGCTTCCTCTCCATTTTTACTTTTCTTTTTCTTTTTCTTTTGTGAACTTCGACCATCCATTTTCAAACGTCCTTCCCCATTTTTGCTTCATTTGTTCTGACCATACTTGTTTTATTTGAAGATGGCCTTTATCATTGTACTCCTCCCTTTCATGTCCAGTAGACTGGGCGACCCCATCAACCTATCATCATCTGACTCTAACTCCTTCTCCAACATCAAGGAATATACACTTGAAAGTATCATTTATTGCTTTGCTCGTCCTCTTCAAATAATCATGGCCAAGTGATCCCATGACAAACATGAACAAGAAAAAGTACACCTAATCGATGCCACATCTGATAGTCTTCAGGACGTACATCCAAATGTCAAGCGTATAGTCACTTTGCCTGGTTGGCGGGACCTCAACGCAATCTGTGAGCTTGAACAAGTCTACATCTGAAAGAAATCTATTGAGGGTATTGTTTTTGAGCTCGCTTAAAAGGATGAACGAGCCTACAACTATGACACTTCCTCCTTTATTATGTTTCACGGGGATGTAATTGATTGCTTGTACCTCTATCCTGCCTTCTTCATTCTACAGAAGAACTTTTTGTAGGCTATGAACGTCTACCCATTGCAGCTAACCTGGAATGCCTAGGCTTTTCTTCTATGCTTTGAAATTCTTAACCTTCAACTTCACCTTGTTCCCACTGTGGAATCAATTCTTTTCTTTTTTACTTATTCTCAACAGAAAAATAGGGGTTAGGTGCACTTCCTCCAGTGACCCAATTGCATTTTCATCGAAAATATGGTTACTAGCTTTTGAACTTGGAAACACTTTTTTTTGTACAAAATTCGAATGGCTAAAAGGTCCCACCCTTTTTTTTTCTAGGATGGAACCGACCTATCCCTCTAAATGGTCCAAGCCTACCAAGCCAGCTCGAAGATGTTCTTTTGAGGACCTTTCTACTGTCAACCAGGACCTCGTCGTTCGATTGCTAGCATTAGGCCCTTTTGATGCTCAATCTGTGCTACGTATGCTACTTCCTTGTCACAACCCAATCCATGACACGTGATTGGTGTAAAATGTCACCGTTGGGAAATCCTCTACAAGCCTAATAATGCAGAAACTCTTTTAATATGACACAATTGTGGCATGATATACTACTAGATAGGTGTATTTACTAAATACTCGGTTTGATTTTTAACAAAAATCTGGCATAGTTTCCTCTATTTTTCAAACCTTATGGTACTAGGCCAGTACAAGAAATAAGGGCTACACGCCTTATACACAACTTATACAATAAAAATCAAGACTACAGAAGCCCAGATAACACAGTACCTATAACCTACTAGGCATCAACTAGACAAGTCATATGCACATCTCAACTATACCAACTGCTAAAATCACACCATCATTATACCTTTGAGCTCCGCAAGAAGGAATCTACTCACTCAAGGAGCAGACTCAGGATCAAATGGATGAGGGAGAACAGTGGGAATGGCCTCAGGCTCTGAAAAATAGGAAATAAAATAGGGTGAGTTTCACAGAAATTCAGTAAGCATATAATCTCTCAGAAAACCAAAAATTAGTTTGCAATTCATGTTTAGAATTAAAGTAGTGAAACATGCATTTGTGAGGATATAATCAACAATTTAAAAATAGTCTAATAGGTCAAAAGTTTCAGTCATCCATGAAATCATATTTAGAGAATATAATAATCAACATGTTAAAATATGAGTTAGAATATAACATTTCAAAAAAATATTCATCATAATATAAACCCAAGAAAATAATTACGATCTTTCGAAATTCTCAAATAATCAAGTATCAAAGAGGTTCTAGATTTCTAAATGCAAATGGAATTCAAAGGATAATTCCTAAAGGTAACCATACCTAACAGATATCAGTCATTGTCATACACCTTATTCTTTTATTAGATATACTCTTCTTATTTCTTCAACAGATATAATTCCAATCACAAGTGCACTTGAAAGTTCTCTAAAAGAATTTCCAATGGATTCAGGTTACAAAAACGATCTCTTAACAAAGTATGTTATTTTACCATATGTATTTAGAAACAAGAGAAATTTCTAGCCAAATCATAAATGCAATGATCAGAAGACGTTGTCATTTGTTTCATGTAGCATATAGTTCAGTAATTTTAGAAATCCAATATAGCAATATAATACGGTCACGAGTTCCATAAGTAGTAATTAATATATAAAGAGTAGGTACACTGTAGTAATTCATATTCATAGATATATATAACATATGGCTATAATCTTAAACAAGCTACGAATAATATTCCAATTACTCCAAAATTTATGATGTTCCAGGAAACAAAAGTTAATTAATTTATTTTTTTATAATAAGGGATTCATAAAAAGAGTAGGACTATCTACTCGCCTTTAAGGGTAACAAGGTAACTTTAAGTAGAAATCTTGAACTACAACTTTTCCAATTAGCTTATCAGAATCTAGTTACCAAAATCATCATAATTTTACACAATGGATTTCTATTTCAAAGTATTGTGTCTTAGTATTTAAGTTTCAATTAGGGTATATACATATAAATAAAAATCGAAATTGGGAAGAAGTAATACCTTCTTATGAGTTAGCGAAAAACAAATTGTTAAGGGTGGTGGGCGGAGGAGTTGCCGCTGGCAATGGCATAACTACGATGGCTGGCTGGCAACAGGACAGTAGTTGCTCTAGCGAGCAAGAAGGCTGTCTAAGCACATGGGAACGACGCTAGCGAGCTGAACCACCTAACCAGAGCTGGGGAGATACTACCAAGAAGGAAACAAGTCCACTGGGAGTAAGCTAGATCAGTAGCCAGAGAAGATGGGACCGAGGGGATAAGGCTTAGCAATAATCAGGGAGGACCACACAACTCAGCCAAAGAAGAAATAGTTGTGGTTGGAAGAGCTAAAATAGGGCAACAGCTGAGAGAGATTGAATGGCTGACTAACTAGAGAAGGAAGAAGTTGACCAGGGCTAGCTCGCGCAACCTGAAAAGCAGATAACAAAAGGGGATGAGCAAGGTAAGTAGTGGCAAGTGCATAACCGGATCAACCTGAAGCAGAGATATATCGACAGAAAGGAAAGAGATACACAGAAGACCACTTGTTGGCTGAAAGCACAAGGTAGATGTAGGACTTGGACAAAGCAGAACAATAGTAGTGGTTAGAAAAGATGAGTTGAGGAACGATTGGTGGAGGATAAGGAAAGAAGCTGCTAGAGAAATAGCAAAAGCTCTGGCACTGGAGAAGAAAAAGGAAGAAGTAGAAGCCGATTTAGGGGAGAGAGAAAAGTAAAGTGGCCTCAGTGCCAGAAAATAAAAGAAAAGAAGGAAAAAGAAAAAAAAAAAGAAAAGGAAAAGAAGAAAAAAAAAGAAAAAGATAAAATTTTCTTTTCAGCCACCACGTAAATTTAAATTACTCACTATAGTCCACCAGATTTCAAAATTCCTCCAGTAACAAAAATGCACTTTTAACAATAAATTATATACTTCTAACACACAATTTTATATACTTACTATTAGCTCAAATCATTTGTTAAAGTGTTACATTTCTTTTTACTATATTGTCATTGCTTAATTTCATTTTTCTAACTCCTGTCTTTGTTGCCTACAGGTTGTGAGTTAAACCAGGAAGTTATAGTGATTCATTGCTTAAAAATGTCAAATCAACATATAGTCAAAATTCACACTCGCACTCTGGTTTGGGAGAAGCTAATAGTGCTCTCCATTGCACAGCTTGAACTAACTCTTTCCACCAAAATAATGAGTGGGTCCTTGCCTTCCGATTAACCTGAAATTACCTCTGAATGAAGTAAGACATTGTCATCAAGGAAGCAAAAAGCATCCTCTAAAGAATCTGGCAAAGGTAAAGAGGAAGACCCTTCTGAGGTTCTACCCCCCATAGCTAAAAAGGTCAAGATGGGATCCTGGGAGGAACTAGAGCTTATTGTGTCTCCTAAAGGGGATACTCTGCCATTTGATGCTGTTAATAGCCTATGGTCTAAGAATGCTAATTATGGTGCCTTTTTGCATCCTGAAGTCCTCCGCTACTCAAATTATTCATTCAGCCACCATTCTCTTGGCCATATTGTTGTCCTTTGCTAGAAGTGAAAGAGAACTAGCTAAGACTAATCCTATGATCATGCCTGAGCTCCAGAGTAGTCTTAAGGCCAAGACAAAGGAAGTAGCTAATCGGGGCCTCAACATCATCGATCTGACTAAATGCATTGCTGAGTTTGTAAAGGAATGGGATGCCCTACTCCTAAAAATTGAACACGTGGACGTCCTATAAAAACAAAATGAGAGTGTGATAAAGGAGCTAGAGGCCAAATGACAAGCCCAAAAAGACAGTGAGGTCGCCTTTGAGGACATGCTTCAACAACCTATGAAGAAGCTTGAAGACTTGACCTTTCCTATGATCCGCTTTGGGTTCAAAGAAGTCGTTCATCAAATTCAGTAGTTTAACCCTATTATATGTATTTTTTCGTACGATGAGAAATGGGCTGGCAAAAGCCCAGCAAACAAGTCTGATTAGGAGGCCTAAATCATTCAGCTCGTCACAGCAGTTAGCTTGCAAATCATCACAGCAGCTAGCTCGCAGATCATCACAACAGCTAGCTCGCAGCTCCTCACAGCAGCTAACTCGCAGCTCCTCACAACAGCTAGCTCATCATCATAGCAGCTAGGTCACAGCTCATCACAGCAGCTAGCTCGCAGCTCTAGCTCTCAGTTTCAGAAGAAAACTCTAACACTCCCCCAACCAATGTCTACCTGCAAAGACAATCTACAAAAAAGCAGTTCAAGGGGCCCACCTGCAGAAAGTAACCTACAGTAGCTGACTTGCAGGAGTCCAAGATGTCTTTTACATTTATTACTTGGTGTAACATATTTGCAGTTTATCAAATTATATTTGTACCCTTCCATGCTTTTATAAATGGGGGGCTTGAGCCATTGAAAGGTGTGTGTGAAAAATACTAGTTAAGGCTCAGCTAAAAAGGAGAGTAAGCTCTCTAAAATACTTACCTTAGAAAATAACACGATACCGTGGACATAGGGATCCAAATAAAGGATTTTAGCCAACCAAGTTAAAAAATCTCTACTGTTTACTCCATTCTCTTCTTCTTCCCTCTTTACTTTCTGCATCCATCTCACATTCATATAACCAGGTTACAGTTTGAGATTCACTGAACTATCTCTCGCTAGCTGAGATTTGGGATCTCTATACGAACCAAATTTCACTGTCGATAAACCCGTACATAACGCTTGACCTACCAAGCTTGACTAAGACAAAACCTTGGACAAAATTCTACATGGTTCCTCCCAAGATTAACTTTACCTAGGTGCTGCCAATAGACCTTGCTTATTTCTTTCTATCATTAGTTTTATTGTAAAGACTATACGCTCCTTCGTTGTTGTAGTCTCTTTTTTTTATGTTGAATGTGTACGAATTGTTGGTCCCTTATTATTAGTTTTTAGTTGTATTTTAGCAGAAGTCTTGAATCTTCTTTAGGAATTTAAAAAAAAAATTATCAGAGTTTATTTTAATGGATGTAATTACTTGTATTGAAAGGTAGAATCAATTATTATCACTATTTTGAGAGTAATTCATATGTAAGAACAGTTTATCAAATATAATATGTGTAAATGAAAAATTAATACAGTAAAGTAAAGAATACCAGAATTTTTAAAGTGATTCCACTTTAAATGAAACCGCAATTGAAATATACGTCCACTCTAACTAAATCCTTAACCAAATGGTCTTAATTTTATTAAAAATCACACAAGAATTTATCAAGCTCCTGAGAACCATTTTGGATGCAAAAATTCTTTACACCATCTAAAACTATGATCAACCTCACAATTAGAGAAGATGTAAAAGGAAGATCAACCTCTCCTTTTGTATCTCAAATTTCTAAACCCTAGAAATATAAAACAGAAACAAGGTTTCGAGATAGAATATACAATACTTGAATTGAGATGTGGACTTCAATTATCTAGTATGTAATCTCCTTCAATTTGATCCAAGAATGACTTGATTTGATGAAAATAGATGAGGTAGATATAGATTAGCTTTTGGCTTGGTTTTTCTCAATTTTTCATAATAGTTGTTATGTTTGAAATGAGGTTAGGTTGTATTTATAGTGTGGCAACCAACATTTAAAAAATAACAAACTTTCATACTATGAATTGATTCAAAATGGTTACTAACTTATGAATCAATTCATCTATGAATATCATTAAGAACTTTATGACTGAATCAATGTGTGAATCGATTCACACTATCATATAAAAAGGTCATGAATCAATTACCTAATTGACTAACAAATTTTTCTAACCTTCAGTAAAAATAATTTTAAAAACAATTCTTCATGAATCAATTCATGTTCATTTTCACAAGATTTTCAATATGAATCGATTCGTGAATTTATTCACATAGTAAAAAATAATTTTTATAAAAATAGTAATTGTGAAAGAGTATTTGAAAACTTTATTAGAAAAGTTTCAATTTTAACTCATTTCAAGTGATTTATTTCTACTTCAACTTAACTAATTTAATAGACTTATTTGGATCCATATAAATTAGATCACACTTACAAAAAATCCTAATTAATACAAAAAAAAATTACTATATCTAAAGGTAGATCTCTTGAATAGTATTTGATTAACTTTGATCCTGCAATCAAACAACAAACACTAAACACATGGTCAGATTGTGATATTGATTAAAATTATTTTTCAACATCAAAACTGAAGAAAGTATGATAGCAATGCTAACAATCTCCCCTTTTTTTATTGTGACAAACAACTTTATATGAGGGTCAAAGTTTATCAAAAATTTTCAAAAATTAAGTATAGAATCTAAAATCTCATTTTTCTTACTCATCTTTCTTACTCATTCTTTTTCATCTTTCTTACTTCCCCTTTTTCATCTAAGATCTCATTACTCCCCCTTTTGGCACATTAAAAAGAAATAATACATATACAAAATTCATAAAGAGTGAAGTATATAATCAATATTCATATACAGAATCCAAAGTGTATATAAAATCTAGAACATCAAAATTACTATATAATAGGGAAAAGGGATATGAATGAGTGAGAGAGAGAGAGAGAGTTTTCAGTGGTGGCAAGAAGAAAATTTTGAAATGTGTTGTGAATCGATTCATTAATTGATTTATAGAGCAAATATGCATTGATTCGAAAATCAATTCATCCAAGCTAATTAAAATTTTCAAGAATTTCGAAATCTTCCCGAAAGATTAAAAATTTGATGAATCAATTCATAATGTAAATTTTCAAGTTATGAATTGATTCATGAAATGAGTTTATAAATGATTCATAAACTCAAAGAAATCATTGAGAAATTTGAATCAATTATTGAATCAATTCAAAGAGTCCTAAAAATAGTTTCCATGTAATTTTGTTCCAAAATGGTTAACAAATGATATGTTTACCAGTTCATGATCAATTTAACACCATTGAAAACTCAGATCTCACATTAAATATCTGCAAAACAAACTTAGGGAAATCTCTTATGCTTAAGTTAGAATTTGCAAAGTAAAATACAATTGAGCATAAAAGATAAAAATATCAAAATTTTGGAGATTGGCTAAGTAAGATCATTTTCTAAGGGATTTAACATTCTTAGTTCCTTTCGAATAAACACAAACTATTTTTCATCTAGCAGTTTAGTAAATATGTCTGCTAGTTAGAAATCAATTTGTATAAATTCAATTAAAATGTCACCTCTTTGAACATGAATTCTAATGAAATGATGTCAAATTTGAATATGTTTAGTTTTAGAGTACTTGATGGGATTCTTAGTAAGATTAATTGCACTAGTATTGTCACACTGATGCGAATGTCGAGGCACATCGAATTAGTAATTTATAAACTGAAATTACTCTACTCTACTTGTAGCATAGAGCAACACCGGGT
>JANHAO010011117.1:0-17220 GCA_026873985.1 Saraca asoca | reverse complement strand
TGAAGCATTCTTTATAGCGGGTCGGTCCAGTACATTTGTTCTCTAACATGTACCCATGTAATGACTTGATATCTCATATCTATGAATTTTGGTCATCAGTCATCATACATACTAGTCTCGCTGTAATATTGCTATCACAGTTCACAATAATACTCGACTAGGGACATTTAAGAATAATAAATTATTCTAGGGACATTATCATATTTATTTTTATTATGCAGATACAACAAAAATATAATAATTGAATTGCCATTAAAATGTAATACAATATATGCCAACAAACAATCATCCCATGATTGGCTTCTAGGGCATACTCTAACAGCTCCTTAGAGATAAAAAGTTATACAAAAATATATACAAGTCACTGGTAAAAAGCTTGAGGGAGTTCTATGAGTGGGCCGCAAAAGAAATTTGATGGGAGAAGACTTTTGGTTTCGAAAAGGGTCGAAGGACAAAGTGAAGCTGATCGCTCAGTTTCCAGTCAGAATGAGAAAAGAAATTGCCATGGCAAAAACAAGATCAGCTAAATCGATGAGGTGGGTTCCAACCCACGAAGAAAGCTAGGACTAAGTGACCTGAGTCCCTAGGTTGTTATGACAATTATAGTATCCTATCTAATACCCTAGAGAGAATATACATGACAGAGAAGCATAGGGAGAACTTTGGGTGGCCTAGGCCGCTGCTGGCCCCATCGAAGCATAGGGATCCTAACAAGTTTTGTCCCTACCATAACAACATTAAGCACACCACCTCAAAATGTAAGTTCCTCAAAGATGCAATTGAAGACCTCATTAGAAGAGGTCATTTGAAGGGCAATGTAGTGCAACCTGCAGAACAACAACCTCTGCAACATACCACACAACCTTCCCAGTGTGCTGACCAAGACTAGATGATAGTGGTCAAAACCATTTACACAATCCATGGAGGACCACATATCCTGGAGGCCTCATAAGGTTCGCAAGAATGGTATGTGCGAAACGCAAGCTACGTCTTGTCCATAGGTTGCGAGCTCAATAGACTTGCAAAGAAAGCCAGGACAATTTCTGAATGCATTACCTTTGTGGATGATGACGCACGAGGAATCTAGTCCCCTTACAACGACCCTATCATCATTATAGCCAAGATTGGCAATGTCGAGGTATCGAGAATCATGTTGGATACCGGTAGTTTGGTCAATGTTATGTATAAGAAATGCTTTGAATAGATGGAGTTGACCCGAAACGATCTCAAATCCTCACCTGAACCTCTTTTCAGTTTCACTGGCAACGTAATATTCCTTGTCGGACGAGTCAGACTTCCCATCACTTTAGGAGACAAGGATCACCAATCCACTATTCTGGCTGACTTCTTGATGGTAGACTACCCCTTAGCTTACAACATAGTCTTAGGGCAACCGATGATGAATGACTTAGACCTGGTCATGTCCGCCAGGACATTAATAGTCCAATTTCCAATATTGCATGAGGCTGGGTGCGTACAGGGTGAGTAGTTCACGTTCTAATGATGTTATGAGGATGCTATTAAACTCAAGGAGAAAGGCAAAAGGGTTGATGTAGTCTCTAATAAAGAACCCTGAGACCTAAGCTCGAGTTAAGCTTACTATGATCTTGACCCGCGTGACCTAGAAGCAAAAAAAGAGACTGGGCCAATAGAAGAACTTGAAGAGGTCAGATTCGAAGGAGCAAATGGCAAGAAATACCTCAAGCTCAGGAAAAGCTTCCCCCTAAAGCAAAGGCCAAACACATTGATTTCCTCTGAGCAAATTTGCATGTCTTCACTTGGTGCCATGAGGACATGGTGGGAATTGCCCCCAAGGTGATGTTGCATAAGTTAAATATTGACCCTCGCCAACAGTTGATTAGATAGAAGAGAAGACCTTTAATAGCAGATCATTCTCATGCCCTAAAGGAAGAGTAGATAGGCTACTGGCAAACAAATTCATCCGAGAAGCTCATTACCCAGCTTGCGTAGCCAACTCGGTCTTGGTTCGGAAGAAGAACGAAAAGTGGAGGACATGTATTGACTTCATGGACCTCAATAGAGCTTATCCAAAGGACAACTTCCTACTACCAATGATTGACCAACTTGTTGATGCAACAGTCTGGCACCAACTCCTCAGTTTCATGGATGTATACTCTGGGTATAATCAAATACCCATGGATCCACAAGATGAGGAGCATACCTCATTCATTACAGACCAAAGGTTGTACTACTACAAGGTGATGCCTTTTGGGCTAAAAAATGCAAGAGCTACCTATCAACGATTGGTGAACAAAATGTTCAAATATCAAATCTGGAAGACCATGGAAGTATATATGGATGACATGCTTGTAAAGTCCAGACAGGTCCCAGATCACATAAAGGATCTAGACCAAATGTTCCAGATCCTAAGAACGTTCTGGATGAAGTTGAACCCACTCAAATGCGCATTTAGGGTTGCCTTTAGGAAGTTACTCAAGTTCATGGTCAATGATAGGGGGATGGAAGCAAACCCCAAGAAAATCAAAGCACTCATCGATATGAGATCACCAAGCGGGATTAAAGACATCCAGAGCCTGATCAATTGGGTTGCAGCTCTTAGCAGGTTTATCTTGAAAGTAACAGACAAATGCTTACCATTCTTTGATGTCCTGAAAAGAGCTAAGCATTTCAAATGGATTGAGAAATGCGAAGTCGCCTTTACACATTTGAAAGAATACATGGGCTGAGCCCCTCTGTTGTCCAAACCATAGGAGGGTGACAAACTGATCCTTTATTTCAGAGTGTCTCAGCAGGTCATTAGTACGGCCCTTTTCCGGGAGGAGGATGGAGTACAACTCCTAATCTACTATATGAGTAAAAGGCTATTGAATGCCGAAGAAAACTACACTCCCATGGAAAAGCTTGTTTTCTGTCTTGTCATCGCATCTCAGAAACTGCGGCCTTACTTCCAGGCCTATACCATTGAAGTACCGACTTGGTACCCTTTGAGACAAACCCTCCAAAAGGCAGATGCTTCAGGCCAATTGCTTAAATGGGCAATTGAGCTTGCCCAATTCGACATCCACTATAGATTGAGGTCAGTAATTAAGTGACAAGCCCTGGTTAACTTCATAATGGAATTCACTGGACCTACAGGGGAAGAGGCAGAAACCTCAGAAGGACCATGGTAAGAACTCTATACTGATGGATCCTCATATGAGTGAAAGGTAGGAGTAGGAATTCTATTAATCATCCTGGAAAGGCACAAGATTTCCTGTGTCTTGAGGCTTAAATTTTGAGCAACCAATAATGAAGCAGAGTATGAGGCACTCCTCGCTGGACTCCACTTCGCAAAAGAGGTGTGAGCCGAAAATGTAAAGGTCTTTAGCTACTCCCAATTAGCCATTCATCACATAAAAGGAGAATATCAGGCAAAGCGACCGAAAATGACCACTTACTTGCAAAAGGTCTAGGAGTTGCTTTAGGCATTTCAAAGGTACAAAGTCAACCAAGTCCCCCAAGCTTCAAATCCATACATAGACGTGTTAGCTCGCTGAGCTGCAAGAAAGGACATAGAATTCTTGGGTGCAATACCTGTGGAAGTTCTTCCATCTCCCAACATTGAGTAGAAAGAAGTCATGATGATGATCACCATGGCACATGACTTATAGATGAATCCTATCTTAAAGTACTTGTGGAATGGCAAACTCCCAGAAGATAAGCTAGAGGCACGTTGCAAACAATTTTGAGTTGCTAGATACTGCACCCTCAATGACATGCTCTACAAGAGGGCCTTCTCGGCTCCACTTCTCAGGTGCATTGATGCTCCCCTCTGTGACATTGTCCTGAAAGAAATTCATGTCGTGACACAGCAGGAACCACGTTGAGGGGTTGTCACTGGCTTAAAAAGTGCTCTGACAAGGCTCCTTTTGGTCAACCATGAAATAGGATACAATCGACCTCATTAGGAGATGCGACAAATGTCAAATATTTGCCAAAATACCCTAGGCTCCTCCAGCCTGTCTCCGCCAAATGATCAACCCGTGGCCCTTTGTGATAAGGGGGATAGACCTCATTGGACCTCTTCCCACAGGTTGTGGAAATTGTAAATACGTCGTAGTGGCTGTGATTATTTTACTAAATGGGCATAAGCAAAAGAACTGGCCCAAATTTCCTCCTCCTAAATTGAGAAATTTGTTTGGCATAATATCATTTGCCTGTTTCGTGTCCCCCAACAAATAGTATTCGACAATGGAACTTAGTTCACAAGTGAGCAGTTCATTGGGTTTTGCAATAACCTCAGAATTTTGAGAAGCTTGGTGGCTTTGTGGGTCTGATCAACCATAATAGAAGCTTCTTCCTTCACCTTAGTAGTCTCAGCCTCAACACAAATGGCCCTCTCCTCAGCCTATTTAGCAGCCTCTTTAGCTCGATTAGCTGCCTCCTCAGCTCACTGTGCCTTTTCCACAGCATGAGTCGTCCTTCCTTGAGCAACCTTAAGTTGTTTCCAGAAACTCTCAGCCCCCCGTGTCAAGATAGCTATGTCATCTTTTCTCTATTGGAGCTCCTCATGAGTCTCACTTAGCCTTATGGAAAAGTCAGCTATCTCATGAGCGAATGACTCTTTAGCCCTCCTTATTGTGATATTAGCTCCTAGCAGCTGAGCTTCGGTGTTTTCTAATTTCTTTTGTAACTCTACCGCTTCATTGGTTGCTACTGCCAGGTTAGCCTTGAGCTGACTTCTCTCCTCCTCCCAGGCCAAGCATTCATTCCTCTACTTGATAGCCTCTAATGCCCGCTGAAAAAGAATGGTAATAGATCAGAATATAGGAAAAGGGCCAAGAAAGAATAAGAGGGAACAACACTTACCATTAAGAAGTGACTGGCTAGGATCTCAAATAGGATGTTACCCCAAAATCTGTCATCTTCTAAGGACACCACATTTGTCCCCAAGATTTAGCCCACATTGTTGTTGATGATGTTAAAGAGAGCCGAGGTTAAGGGTTTTTACAACTAATGAATAACTAGCTTTCAATTTATGAATTGATTCATGAATCGATTTAGGGAGGTTACAACTAATGAATCGCTAATGAATCAATTCGTAAATCAATTTAACTTTGAAATTCATCAAGAACTTCTTCATGGAATCGATACAAGAATCAAATCATAGCATTTTGAAATTAGGTCGTGAATCAATTAGGGAATTGATTCAGAGAAAAATCCTAACCTTTGGTAAGAAATATTTTTCAAAATTCTTTTTCATGAATCGATTGGTGAATCGATTCTTTTCACAAGATTTTCTATATGAATTGATTCATGAATTGATTCAAATAGTGAAAAATAGTTTTTATAAAATTTGCATCTATGAAAAATTATTTGAAAACTTCGTTTCAAAAATATTTTTTTTTTCTCTTTTTAAGTAGCTTATTTTTACCTCGATATATCAATTATAAAAATATTTACTTGAATCAAATCTCCTTTAAATTCACTTACAAAAGATCTTATAAAATAAAATAATAGTTAAATCTAATTTAGGGTCTCTTGAATCATATACTTTGATCTTGCAAAATAAATAATAAAGACTAAAATATATTATCAGATAATAATATGAACTAATCAGATAGAGATATATGCTAAAATTATAGTGATATAAACTTAAATTGTTTTTCAGCATCAAAACCAAGGAAAATGTGTAGCTAGGATAACCTAGGCTAACAAGGCATAGTCTTCAATCTCTCCTGAAATTCTAGAAGAGCTAGAAGTTGGTTGTTAATGAAGAATTTCTTGTAATTTGGACACAAAATCTTGCTTTGTAGAAATGAAGGCCAAAGAGGCTACAATTTGAGATTTTCTTTGTAGAAATTGATTAGTTCCTGGCTTAACATGCTTGTGGAAATGGGGCCTTTCTTCAAACCATTTCATAATTTCATATTTGTGGGCTTTATTTGCATATTTGTAGGATGCTCAACATTTGAGAAAACCTCTTCTTTGGAGTATTGGTAATTTGGAGTGAGGATTCTCCTTGGAATATTGGTAATCCTAAGAGTATACCGATGACAGATCAATTTTTGAGTAAAACTATAGAAACATTGGAAGATTCCCATAATTTAAGTTATCAAAATAATAATGAAAAACTTCTCATCCTTTTTTGACATCTTGGGTGAAAATCTCAAGAATTGGTTTGAAGATATCCCACCTCTAAAACCCAATTTGAAAATTTACATATGGTGTTTTGGTTGAAGAAAAATAACCATGAATGCTTTCAATTTTTATTTTGAAAATAAATTGCATTGTACTAGTCCTTTTGATATTTCGACTACGTGAAACCAATTGGATCATAAGGGTTAGAAAATTGCTTTGGTTGATGAGGACTTTGTCCCTAATCAGCTATCCAAAATCAAGTCATTTGAAAAGATATCTTCATTTTGGATTTTGTTTCAAAATCATAGGTTCTTTACCAAATGATGAAAAAAAGAAGAACTACCTTCAAAAACTTATGTAGACTCTAGACAAACCCTTAACCTTTAAAAAAATAGTTACAACCTTAGGATTACAAACAACTTTTATTAATTCACTAAAATCATTTTATTTCCATAAATTATCACATGAAAAACATTGCAAATTACATATTGAAAAGAATGGAGAAAGTATATCGTACTTCCATTTTCAATTTAAACAAAAAATCATATGGTAAACTATTTTACATTATAGTATTTCTAAGACAAAAAAAACAAAAGATAACAATAAAACTTAAAAAATATATATAATTGAGTTTCGGAATTAACTTAAAAAATAGAGAGTAAAATTTATTATATGGTAATTAAAAGTTTATAAATATATTTTGGTGGGGCAAATATGGTGAGTTAGTAAAAGTAAAAGGCTAGCAAGCAAATTTAATGGACATGTAGAATCTTGTTATTTGAAATTAACATTGGTTGATGGTTAGGACATAATTATAAATGATTTTAAACTTTAAGATCTAATTATACAAAATAAAATTATAAAGACTAAATTATAAATTTAATAAAATTATAAGAACTAATACCTCAATTGAATTGACCCCAACGTATAATATATATAATATATCAATACATAATTAAATATATTGGTTTAATAGGGCCACCGCATCTAAAGTTAAACATTTTAATTCTGTTTAATAAATAAAACAATACATTGCTCTAGCATGATTTATGTAGATAAATGTTCTAATGTTAACGTCATTAATGAGTAATGACGTTTATCGAATAACAGGAATAATGAAGGTCATATTGAAAGTCTGTGTTAAAAACATTTATATGGATCATTTCGCGTCTTAAAATATTTTTACTCTTTATCTGTAAAAGATTTGTGAAATCTATAATACGTTGATATTTGTGAAATTTGTTTATCAAGAATAATGGTCTTTAAAATCTATTTTCATAAGTAAGATTTACAAAGTAGTACTGATTATGGTGAAATTAAATTATCATTATATACTGTACACTAGCCTTACAAATATATTTATCATACTAGTAGAGTTTTCATGCTTTTAATGGGCGAGTCTCTTAAGAGATAATTGTTTGAACTGAGAGCAAGCTTGATATTTCTTATATTGTTAATTATGTGTATTAATGCTTCCACTTTTATTAGGCATTTTGTAAATTTTAATAATGAAAATAGCTTACACAAAATGAATGTGACTTATTTAACCTTTCTAATTACAAAGCATATGGATTCTATGGTTTTAAATTCAAATCATTTTAAAATAATGGTTTGGGTTGAAGATGACAAAAGATGTTAGAAATATTAAAATAATTTATGATCTATTTTATAAATAAGATTGACAAAAGAAGTACTAATTCTAAATAGTTAAATAACTTATAGTTAAAGGCGTACATTGTTAAAGTACAGAAACCTGTACATTTTGTAAAAATAATCATTAAATCAAAATCTGCAATCATTTAACATAATCTTAATTTTAATAACTTCAAAGATTTTACTAGATTAATAAAAAAATTCAAGATATTATAAAACTAATTAAAATCAAAACATGTCAAATTAATAATAAATCTATACATTATTCTATCGAATTGAGTTGGAAAATTCCTAAATTTTGATCTGAAATTATTGTCATTTTCTTCTTAAGTATAAGAGCTTTGATTTCTTTCAAGGTATTGAAAGTTTATAGAAAACTAATATGTTAAAATTAAATAGTTACCTATATATATAATAAACACTTAATCAAGTTAACACATCGTAACAATAAATTCCTTTTGCAAATCATTTAATTTCTCAGGGTCAATAATTTTGTTACATATTGCATCTTCTAATTGGTACAATCCAAAATTAAAAAATAATTAGGGTATACAATTAAACCTAATCAACACACAATTTATCTCATCCCCATAGCACCAATCATTAATAAAATTTAAAAAGAAAAATAGTTGTTACTTAGAAAAAGAGAGAGCATGATGAAGAAGATTGGTCCAAACCACCAGGAGAGGAAAAGTGAGAGTAAGCTAAACTTTTGTGATTAGAAACAAAATAAAAGTGACTTTGCATTGTTGGAAATGGAGAGGGAGAGAGCTAGGATTTCAAACTAGAAATAGAGTAAGGGTAACGGCCAAGTTTGTGAAAACTTTTTATAAATGGTAGAATTTTGATGTTGATTTTTTTTATAAGAGCTGACGTCTTAATTTTCATTTATCCATCCATATTTCTTGTGCACCATGTCTCATTTATTTTGAATTATTTTTATCCATTTTATTTTTTAAATATTATATTACAATTTTCACAAATAAAGTATTCAAAAGTTAATTATCTTCTGAATTATTTTGTCCAATAAATAATACTTAAATTCTTAAATTATTTTATCCCATTAAATTATTTAAATTCTTGAATTATTTTATAGTGTTAGTAAAATGAAATTATTTGATTGGGAATAAAAAAAATAATGATTATAGAAAAATTTGATTCATAAATAAAATTAGACAATAATTTGAGCAAGACTTGCACAAAATATTTTTGGTTCATACCTAGATAAAATAATTCAAAATTAGCCACGTTGATTTTTTTGTAATAACCAACATCTAATATTAAATCTAATGATTAGTTTTTATAAAAATGTAGTTAACAATATATTTCTGTAAAAATATAACTAGCTTATTTTTTAAAAAAGAAAAGACATCAGTTTATACTGACATTTGTTTTTAGCGGAAGTGACCAAATGCTTTTTTATAATATGATCTCTCTTTGTTGTCTATTATTAGTACATGAAGCAGAATTTTTTTTTTTTAATGTGATCTCTCTCCATGATTTTGATTATTTTATCGTTGGTACTAAATCTAACTCCTAAATCGAAGGATCTTGCCTTTGTTGTGTATATTATTAGAACAAAATCTGAGGTACGACGTCTACCATGAAAGCATAGTAGAGTTTCAAATTTAACAAATATATACGATAATAATTATTTAACAAGTTCATATTCAGAATTCATTCACATTTACACCTTAAAACACATGAAAATCAATTTACTATGTTAGTAAAACTAGACTTTTGGGCAATCCATTTATGCAAATTTAAGCTTTAAATAATCCTAAAATAAACTCAAGTGGTACAGTTTAATATTTAAGTAATGAAAAATTCAAAATTTAATATTTTGGGAGAAGTAAAACTACCTATCATCCATTGAAAGACAAGAGTGATATTTGCACCACTTTACCGATGATTCTATAAATGATAAGTCATATCATCTTAGAATTAATTGTTATGTAGTGTGCTCATGTGTGTCCAAGAAGAAGTGATGTGAGGTATGTTTCCTAAGGCAAGAGTTGGTGAAGTTAGGTGAGAGTGAGGTAGAGTATGAAGAAAATAGTGTGTTTGAATGTTGTATTAGTGAGGTGTCAATTAAGAGTGCTTTAGTGTATAAGAGTGTAAGCACTATTAGTATGTGTAAGTGGTCTTGTTATTGTTAACAAAAATTAGTTTGTCATGTGTGAGTGCAATTTTTTCTTTACAATCTAGTATCAAAGTGAAACGAACCGATGAAGGTTTTAACAAGTAATGAAGGCCCATCATTTGTGAGGGAGCCTTTCAACACAAAGTGCAGTCAGGGACTGTGATGTTATTGGTTAGAAATTTCACCAAATCACAATGGCAGAGATTCAAGTAGTTGATGGAATTAAAAAGCTCAATGGGAAAAATTATAACATGTGATAGACGTGTATGGAGTCATATCTCTAGGGCCAAGATTTGTGGGATGTTGTGAGTGGTAGTGAGATCATGCCACTTATTGCACAAGTGGAATATGCAACACCCTTATGCAAGTGGAATGTGAAATTGGAAAAGGCCATGTTTATGATTAATACCACAATGGAAGAGGAAATGCTGGAGCACGTGAGAAAGACGATGACATTGAAGGAGGCTTGGAACACCTTCGTAACACTACATTTAAAGATGAATGATACATGATTGCAACTATTGGAGAATGAGTTAATGTTAGTTGTGCAAGCAGACAAGACAATCAACCAATACTTTAGCAAGGTAAAGACTCTCTGTTGAGAAATTGTTGAATTAGATCATGATTGCAATATTTTGAAACAGGTATGAAAAGAATTATTACATATGGATTGAGGCTAGAGTATAGAAGCTTTATTGCAGCTATACAAGGTTGGCCAACACAACTTATACTTTTAGAATTACAAAATTTATTGGCCAACCAAAAAGCTTTAGCTAAACAATTAGTTGGAGTCTCCATTAAAAATGAAGAAGAAGCACTCTTTAGTTGCAAGAAGATAGAAAAACCATGAAAAATGAAAATTGGGAATACAGATAAGAAGGAGAAAGAAATTAAGTCTCAACCTAGAGGAGTTCATCAAGAAAGTAATAAGAAGTGAGATCTAGTATACTACAATTGTGGAAATAAAGGACATTTTGCACAAGATTGCTGGTTTAAGAAAAAAAAGATGGTAGAGAGCAATGTTGCCACATCTAGTGGTCAACAAGTAGAAAAATGTGATAGTGAAGAAGATTGAGATGTTAGTGCATCATTTGTGATGGTCGAGGAGAAATTTGACCTTAATAAAGGCAGGGAACTGTGGCACAAAGAGTCATGACAACTAGCAGAGCCACCTAGTGGAAGTGGTGAAAAGACTAAACTTAAGGTACAAAAAGTGATAGGGGAGCACATGAAAAGTACAGAAGGATGCATAAATGCCATAGAAATCAAAGATGGAGATGATTCTTCATTGTATGAGGAAGTCTCACAAAAGAAGGATTGGAACAAGGTGATGGAGGAGGAGATCCTAGCATTGGAACAAAATCAAACTTAGGAATTGGTGCCAAAGCCTAAAAATGTTAAACTCATATCTTGCAAATGGGTTTACAAAGTGAAGACTCATCCTAATGGAATAGTGGAAAGATACAAAGCTCACTTGGTTGCATGAGGGTTTTCACAATAGTACAAGTTAGACTATGACGAGACATTTAGTCTGATTGCAAAAATCACTATTGTATGTGTTCTACTAGTCTTAGTAACAAGCATGGTCTGGAAGTTGTGGCAAATGGATATGAAAAATGAATTCCTACATGGAGAAATTGAATGAGACATCTATATGGAGCAACCAAAAGGATTTAAGAGCAAAGTCTATCTAAACTATGTGTGCAAGCTAAGAAAGGCATTATATGGGTTAAAGGAAGTACCAAGGGCATGGTATGGAAAGATAGTAGAATTTTTGCTACAATGTAGCTATTATCTTAGCCCATTAGATTCGAGCTTTTTTGTCAAGATACATGATGGAAAGCTACCAATAGTGCTAGTGCGCCTGGATGATTTAATCATCACTAGAAATAATGTTGAGGAGATCTACTGAATGAAGGAAAATCTATTGGTTCATTTTCAAATGAAAGAGCTCGAGGAGTTCAAGCACTTTCTTGGAATCAAGGTGGATTGCATTAATGAAGGATTGTTCTTATGTCAAGAAAAGTATGCAAAGGATTTGCTCCAGAGATTTGGCTTACTTGATTGCATGCCAATATCAACACCAGTGGAAGCCAATGTGAAGCTGTGTGCATATGAAGGAAAAGATTTGGAGGAGAAGACTATGTATTGACAATTGGTGGGAAGTCTTATTTATTCTACATTAATAAGGCCAGACATGTCATATGCAATTAATGTAGTAAGTAGATACATGCAAAATCCAAAGAAGCCTCATCTGGTAGCAACTCGAAGAATCTTGAGGTATATCAAGGGAATGGAATGATTGATTATGGCCTATTTTATGTGAAAGGTGAGGCATTGTAGATGGTTGGATATTATGACGTTGATTATGCTAGAGATCATGGTACTTGAAGGTTAACGTCTAGATATGTATTCAAGCTTGGATCAAGAGCAATATCTTCGTGTAGTAAAAAACAACCAATGGTGTCACTATTAACGACAGAGGTGAAGTGTAGAGTAGCAGCAATGGCGGCAAACGAATGCATATGGTTGATGTAGTTAATAAAGGATTTACATTAACCAATTGCTAGTGCAATTTAGTTGCATTGTAACAATCAGTCTGTGATATGTTTGGTAGAAACTCTAATGTTTCATGCGAGAACAAAACACATCAAGGTATACTACCACTTTGTAAGATAAAAGGTATTGAATAGAGAAATTAAAATGAAGCAAGTTACGATTTATGAGTAAGTAGCAAATGTGCTAACAAAAGGACTGTGTAGAATCACATTTTCAAAGTTATGAGATCAATTTGGATTACACAAGAGAGTTGACATTGTGGGGCAGTATTAAAGACATCACCACCTCTTTAAGAATTGCTGACATTCTAGATAAGTCTAGGATGTTTAAGGCAAAGCTCAATAGCTCACTAAACTTGGCAAAGTTTCTAGAAGAAGCAAGACATAATGTGGTGGTGACAAAAAGCTTCAAGTAAGCTTGAATGCAAGAGATAATTAGTTATCAAGAAAATTCTAGAAAATATGGATCAATTAAAGTCAGTTAAATCAACTGACTATTAAGGCCTATAAATAGGCATTGATGCTAGTTTAGATGTGTGTGCCCAACAAGAAGTCTAAGTGCTAAAGAATGTGATGTAGTGTGTTCATATGTGTCCAAAAAGAAGAAATGGCGTCAGGTATGTGTTCAAAAGAATCTAGGATGAATCCTTCAAATCAATTTTGAGCTAATGAGAGATTCATCAAATCTTTTAGTTCTCCAATACTGCTTGGGATGCTACCACATAATTGAATTTTTGAAAAACTAACTTATAACCACCTTTAGATTACACATATTTAACACAAGAGATCCCCTTAACTTATTAGATTCCAAGTTAAGGTAGATCAAATCTGATAAATCCCACATATAGAAGGTATCATCAAATCAAAATTATTATTATTAAGATAAAGCTCTCTCAAATTTGTAATATTATCCAAAAAAGAATGTATTGGCCCAGCAAACTTGTTAAAAGGCAAATATAAAGTATCCAAACACTTGAGTTGGTATAGTTCATGTGGAATAAATCCTTCTAAATTGTTGTCATAAAGAAAAAGACCTTGTAACTTTTGTAACTTCTATATTCCAATTAGAATGCTTCTGATTAGTTGATTCATAGTTAGGGCCATGGATATTAAGCCACTTAAGTTTCCAAAATTTTCTGGAATACTACCGCTCACTTTACAATCCAAAAAACTTAAATACTTAATAGAAGTTGAGAGATTACCACAAAAATGGGAAGAATGGAATTTAATGGATTATTGGCAAAGTATAATCTTTTTAAAGAAACTCAACTTTGGGCTAAAGGTATAACAATCATATTATTATCACCAAGGTGGAGAAATTAGAGGTTTCTCAAATTACCAAACATATTTGGAAGGTGACCCAAAACTAAATTAGCATTCAAGATTAGCAAATGGAGCTCAATAGCATTAGCTAAAGAGTTTGGAAATTTTCTATTAAGATGGTTTTGTTACAACAATAATTTTCATGATTTGGAAGCCTAGAGCCTAAGCTTGATGGAAGACTACGTAATAGTTAATTGTTAAATAGTGTCATTTCTTTCAACGTATAAATATTGGATTGATAGTGGAATGTTCCCACTGAGGTCGGCATTACCAAAATTCATTATTTCTAGATTATGAGGATAACCAATCTCATTTGGCATTGTACTCTTACCTGCCATAATACAAAAATTAAATCAAATTAAAAGGTTGCATCAATATCTCTTTTTCTTTAACATGAAGGGCAATCTATATGCAAATTCATTGCATAATAATTGTACATGACCTCATTATTGCATTAGTCTTTTAAGGGTACTCTCTTTGTATGTGTTTGATTTTTAATTTTTTTTTTTGGGTTGCAAAGTTATTAAAACTTATGATTTTTTGTGAATTATTTGTGTGAAAATTTGCAAGTTTGTTTCAAAAAACACGATTTTTCTACAATTTTTTTCTGTAACAAATATGTAAAAACATTATAATTTCATTTACAAAATTTAGAATTTTTTTAAATTGTAATTTTTATTAATTAGCTACAAGTTGTTAAAGAAAAAATTGAAGAAATTATGAAAAATTAAAAAATGTTGGAAAAAAAGCATAAAATGTTATTCTTTCTTTATTTACTTAAGCATGATGCTTTAAAATATTAGTAAGGGGAAAAACTCAGGATACATATTTTAGAATTGACAAGTCAATATTAAGAGGAATCAAATTTTTTTTTCTTGTATGGCTTACTGCTAATTAAAGGGAATGACAAAAGGAATTGGGTAAAGGGACCAATTTCTATCATGAAATTTTTAATTTTCATCTTCAAACACCAATAGTTACCTCTAGAAATTTGAAAAAAAAAATATGAAATGATTTTTTTAACATTATTTAGATGGCTCTGAATAAGACAACTAATTGTCTAAGGTAAAAAATTTTCAATAAATTGATAACTGAGTTGATGTTTGAAGAAAAAAGAACATATCTAAGGTGCATTTGTTTTGGAGGAAAATGTTTTCTTGAAATTATTGTCCTAGCTTTTCTATATTTAGAGCTAAAAGGAAAGTTGATTAACAGAAAGTATATTTTGATCAACAAAAAGTGATAATGTAGTTGGGAGAAAATGGCTTCCTCTATCAATTAAAAGAAATTAATTTCCTAAATCACCATATATTATGTAGTCTCACTCTATCCTCTCTCTACTTTCCTTCATTCTTTCTACCCTTCACTTTCTTTCTCTCTATCATCTTTATCTTTTTACATCCCTCAACTTTATCTCTTTACCTCTCTCTCTCTCCTCTTGCCCCCTCTATCGATATCTTCCTCTTTCCCTCCCTCTCTCATCTCTTTCTTTCTCTCATTTCTCTCCCTCTCTTCCTCTGTATTCCCTCTCTCTCCCTCCCTCCCTCGCTTACTCACTGATTGTATCTCTCTCCTATCTCTCTTCATTCCTCTCTCTCCTTTGATCCTTACAAATGTTGATATTAATAATTCTATTAAATATTGTTAAGAAAGTATTTGGACAATAAAAATAATTAGCAAAGGTTTAGAGTCAATTAAAAGCAAATGAACTATGTAGAAAGGATGAAGACAAAAAGAAAGGATTAGAAAGGATTTGAACATTTTTCTTTAAATTTTGTTTTTAATACAAAATGTAATATAACTTTTAAAAATTTGTTGATTCGTACCTTGAAAACATTCCAATAGCAAAATGATTATTGAGTGGCTTGAGATATTTTAATTGTAATGAAAAAAATAATTTGCCTTTATACACCAAATAAAAGAAAATATTTTCTTTTATGTTGTCTAAACAACAAAAAAAAATTCAATTTATTTTCAAAAAAATATATTTTCTTATCAAAATACTTTTCATAAAATTTCAAATTTCACTGAAAAGAATGGACTTTAAAATGGTTTGTTTTCATGAAGGTAACCATGCATTAGTATTTTCCTAATTTATTCATCTTGAATATGTTGCTCACATTAGTAATGCTTTTTAAAGTACAAAATACATTTTAAAAACATTAAGATTATCACCTTTAAAAATGTAAAATGCTTTTTAAAGAAGTTAAATTAGATTATGTGTTTTAGTTCTAGTCATTTATATTCAAATTTTAGTCATTTGTATATTTGTATATTTTCAAGGATAACCATTGACCATACACAACTGTCACGGGCCATTATCTCTCTAGTTGAAACTATGCAACACATGCCATCAACTCTTGACAACATGCTAGCCTTCCAATAAATTTGAGCCACACTTGGATAAATAAATGGCATACTTAGGATTTTATCACACATATAATCAAAATCTTATGTGCAATATGTCTGCAAGCAAACATGAGTGTGCAGTCAAAATGTTAGTGTATATCAAGTTTCAAAGAACATGCTGCATAAGAAGACTCTAGGGTATATCGAAATGAACTTTTTTAAAATAATGAAAGAGATAACTCAATTTTAATAATATATGTCCTATTACATAGTTTTGAGTGTGTAAGGAAATTTTTAACCTCCACATTCTAATCCTTAACCCTTGCCACAGTGCCCACTCAGGTCATCAGATGTATGTCCCCTAAAAAGCATTTAAAGCCAAAACACTAATGGCATAAGTCAACGTACTCTTTCCAAGTTAACATAAAGGCTTTTCTCTTTGTTGAGAAAAGTTCTGATGCATCATCTCATATGGACACAAAGATAAATGATTGCAACCATGTGCTTTTTTGCTCGCACTGGATAAATGATTCATGCTAAAATGACCTAAATGCCCCTAAAATAGAAAAATATGGAAAAATAGTACACAAGTGCATTTGCTGCAAAATTTGCACCACAAGACCTCTTCTTCATGTTTAATTTTCTTTCCAAGTTGTCTAAAACTGAGTATATTTTCCTATCAACCTGGTTCATAAGGCTAGCTTGTGACAATAAGGTAGGTTGGTTTGTACATGCCCATTAAAACAATGCTATTGCTCAGGGCTATGACAGTCGATGCTAGAAGTCTAGAAGTCAATTGTTAGGCTAACACCCTGTTTCCACAAATAGCCTAAAGCTAGTATCTATTGCTAAATTCCTCGATAATGGTCAATTCTTAGCCTAAATGGTCTTGATTAGAAGTCAAATTTTGACTAATAGGAATAGGGGCACTAACATATCAATTGTGCTCTATTTTCTATGCAAAAATCTGTATTTTTTGTTGATAAAGCCATGTTTTCTTGAATGTTTTGCATAGAAAACATGCAAGGCTCTTTCCTAATAATTTTCAAACACACCAAAACACTTTTGTTCTAAATTGAGCTTCTAGACTCT
>JANHAO010011116.1:0-17184 GCA_026873985.1 Saraca asoca | reverse complement strand
GCTGGAGAAATAGCTTACCTCCTTCTGAGACTGAGTTGCAGCTTTAGTGGAGAGTTCATCGAGGAAATCATCAGCCTCATAGACAACGTCTTTGAGATCATCAAGCCAATTCTTGACATTATCATCTTTGATCTGTTTGTTCTCAGCATCATTAAGCACAGCGCCAACAGCATACAATGTTGTCTTCAACCTATGAACCAACTTGTGGTTCAGTTTCTTTCCCTTGATGAAGTTCAGAACAGCTGGTGAAGCCAATCTGTCGAAGAGCACTTGAAGAGAAGCGGAGAGAAAAGCTATGCCCACTTCGGCAGCCATATAATATTTGCTTCAATTGGTGAGTTTAACGCTTTGATAAGAGTGAGAAAGGAAGAAACGAAATTAAAAGCTGGAATGGAGCAACAAGCTGCACCACACTTCGCAACTTATTTTGGTAAAGTGAAGACGCAGTGGATGACAGCTACTATTATTGGACTTTCCTGGAAAATGCTGCGATTGTTACGACGTGGACTTGCAAGTCAATTGGAGATGTACTATAAGAGACATGGAATATTATATTAAGTTTTACCGAGGTTGTTACAGTTCTCATTTACATTTGTAAGGTATTAAGCATTTCCAACGTTGAGAATTAAGGATTAACAATTCTCTGCTACAATTGAATTTTTTTCCCAACATTTTGATCCAATCATTAGAACAATATAGAGGAAGCTTATCATTGTATTTTTATACATGTAACATCAAACTTAATGGAACTGTTGCTTTTCACGTTAAAAAAAATTAAATCATAGCATGTTATAATTTTGAAGAAAGGTTTAAGCCACTAGTTATGTATGTTTTTA
The DNA here is from genome assembly GCA_026873985.1 of Saraca asoca. Taxonomy (NCBI): domain Eukaryota; kingdom Viridiplantae; phylum Streptophyta; class Magnoliopsida; order Fabales; family Fabaceae; genus Saraca; species Saraca asoca. Next base: position 16,348 of record JANHAO010011116.1, on the reverse strand, counting down.
TGATTACTTGTTAGATAATTTGTTGAGGTTTTAAATAAAAAATTTCTTGTCCTCTATATTGATAAAAAAATATAATTTAAAATATATTTAAAAAGATTAATATGTTTTTAGAAAATGAATGGATTCATGTAGTGATGCAAAAGTAATATACTATTTTGACACAATTGAAATTAAATTATACTTGATCCATAGTAAAAAAAAAATTACATATAATTTATAAATTATATTAAGTCACTTGTTAAAAGATATGCATTAAAAAATAAATTAAAAAAATCAAACACATAATAAATTTTAATTTTATATTGACATATGACTTAACATTTTATGTGCTTATTTGATATATCCATTACAATCTTTAATAATAAATTATAGATTTAATGTAGAGATGTTTGGCTTCATTTTTAAAATATTTTAATAATTAATTATAAGTTATAATTTCTGTTAAACTAAAAATAACTTTTATTATAATTAAAATTATAGAAAAAAAATATTAACATTTATATTCATATTATCTTGACTTTTTTTTTCTCCGTTATCCTTATTACATCAATAACAACAAAACTCCATTCTTTTTATTGTCTTTATCAATAATTTAATATTAAAAATAATTTTTTATACATCATCCAAGTAAAAAGATATTATATACAATTAATTATCAAAAGAAATAACTAAATATAAAATGCATGTTATATAGTCAAATATTTCAAAAAATAATCAATTATTTCTTCATCATTAATGACAAAGCTAAAACAAATGCCATGATATTGAATTTCTCCCTTTTTTTTTATTGATTAATGAGAAACTGAATAAACTGTGTTGTATTAAGATATTATCTGTTGGCTCAATAAAAGAGGAGAAGAAGGAGGAAGAACCTCAGAAGAAGGATCCCAATGATATATCTATGAAGCCTATTATTACTTTGTTAGGAGTGTGGAAGAGAATCCTAATGGCTGTGTTAATTATTTGATGAATATTTTTAATTAAGTATTTGATGCAGCAAAAATAAAAAAAAAAAAAAAGGAAAAAAAAGAGAAGGTTAAGTTGCAAACAAGCCCTTTCAACTATGGTTTTCTTTTGGAGCTATTTATCCATTTTATGGATTTTTTTTATACATACTTGAATTGTTTTTGCAATTTTCAATGAAAATTTGTAGCGCTTCTTATAATGTTTTTATAAAAAGTTTATAATTTTTTATAAAAACAATCTAACCAGATATTCTTACAATTTAACCTTAGCAGAGGTGTCAAAGAATTTGCTTCTTAGCATAATTGTTTCCGTTGTTTCAAGATATCCTTACAAGTGTAGGGCTGAGCAAAATTTGGACATTCTAGTTCAAATCGACTGACCCAATAATATTTGGTTTTTTGGTTTTGGGCAATCAGAAGCAGACCCTAAATTTAAAAGCTTTTTAAACTTCCATAGATTTCGATTTTAATAAAAAAAAAAGTCCATTTGACACAACTAATCACGTATATAATTATTCTCGCGATTATGATTATATTATAATTATTAAAATTATTGATAAATATAATTAGATAAATTGTATTATAATTTATAATAATAATAATATACGTAATATTATTGTTAATAACGAGAATAATTACTAATCTTATACCTCGTGGAGGTTGACAATTTGATGCTCTGTGATGAGAATGATTGGATACCTTGGCATCTAATTTCTACTTGACAGATTTTCTAGGATTGCTTACATAGAATTTTTCTTTCTTTCCTTTTATTTTTTTCTATCGCAATCTTATTTATAGTGATTTAATGTGTGGTCAGTAGTCACATATCCTTTGCTTCTCTTCAATAGGGATTTCAAGGTCAAGAAATTTTATACTGACTACTGTATTTTACCATTTATATTGAGGGCATTAGATCATTTCATGCAAAAAAAAACCTAATGTAATCTTTAATTGGCAGAAACGTAATTTTTCGAATGGTGATGCTATTTATGCTTCTGTTTATTTACAACATCCTTGATGTGTACACATATAGTAAAATTTAAATTAAATTAATCCTAATTGAAAAAGTTTTTAATGGTATTAAAAAATAAAATTTAAAAATTTTATTTACTTTTTATTAATTTATTCTTAATTTATGTGATACATTCTCAACTTTTGAGGATAAATTAGATAAAAATATACAAATTTTTAAAAATCTTATTTTTTAAGACCATTGAATCTTTTATATTCAATGTCCTTAGAATATTGATTAACAAGATCCCCTTTTTTATATAATCTTTTCTTTTATTGAGTGAGGATGATAGGAGGTGACATTATATAATTATCACAATTCATGCAAGTTGCCTCATTTTCTATGAAAAAATTATTAAAAAGCTTCATTATTCTTTAAAATGTAGTTTTACCCTTGATCCCAATTCCTTCATCCCATTTAATGATTTGTTTAAATGTTTAAAAATAGGTTTTAAAAAGATTCAAGTTGAGTTTTTTCTTTCTTTTTCTTTTACAGAATAAATGATAAATCATTTAATAAACGCACATAATATTATGGATATAAACCTAAGTTAATAAAAAAAATTCTAAAAATAACAATGAATGTTATTGTAGTATTAAAAATATTGGTTTAAGTTTTTACTTTTTATCTAAAAAACCCTATATAATTCCTAATTTGGCTCACTCATTTCGTTAAGTGAAACTCTTAAAATGACTAACACTTATATGTTTTGCCCTTGCTGATTAAATAATAAAACAAGTAGAAGGAAATCATGAACTCATGCTTAAGAGGCTATAATGATTTTGCCAAATCTAGAATTCCCTTTCCAGAGAGCATGCTATCAATTTGTTGAAAGTCTCTTGGCCTCCACTTCATCCAATATTAAACATGAGTCTTTATATGACTTCTCATTCATCATCATATGTTACTTGGAACTATTTCAAACTTCTGATATGGATAATCTTTGGCTAAGCTTTCATTCCCAAGATTTCATAGGAATATGGCCTATCCACAACTGACAACTCATTATCGTTATATTTAATTATAATGAAATGAGTATTGCAAAAAAAGGATAATAAAAGATTATATTATATTTCAAAAAATGTTTGATATGTTTTTAATTTTAAAAGTATATTGTATATATCTTTTAAAAGACAATAAAATTCACATAATCTCATAATTTATTTAGAAAAATAAATTTAAAATTATATATTTTGCATGTACTTTTATCACTATATGTCTTCCCATAATTTTGTTACATGCTAATTAATAAACTTTAAAGATTGAAATATAATAATAACGTACATCCATGATAATTAAAATAATTTTTAACATAAAATAACATGATTATTTACTAATATGAATAGAATGTAAATGCTCTTAATCGGTGGGATTAGGAACATCTGATGATTGTGATGGATCCAATTAATTGCGAGATCTAGAGTAGCAAAAGACTTAGGTTTGATCGGTCAAATCTAGTAAAATCTCAATTGAATAGAGAACTCATTCATCCAGTGAATCCAATTTTCTTTTTAAATACAACTTTTAACCTCAATGTGTGAAAGTCAAGAATTTAAGGATGTAATATCCTAAATTTTTTATAGAAATTGTTGTGGGTATTTTTAGAATCATACAAATGGGTTGGCAAAAGCCCAACAAACAAGTCTAACTGATGAAAGCCCAGCTCGTTCAGAATCAAGGTCACTGGAAACCAAGTACCAGATCACTAGACACAAACTCGGATCATGGGACGAGTCAAGGTAGTAGCTCTAGCTTGTTGAAAATGAGATCTAGCTCGTAGGTTGAAACATATCACCTCAGCCATCATCTAGAAAGCTCATTGTGGTTAAACTCGAAACGGGACCAACTTGCATATATCAACTTACAAACATCCACTGGCAAGAATCAACTTGCAACTAATTAATTATTCTTTTCAGTTGCTAATTTGTATTTAATTTGCAACGCCTTTAGCAACTATAAATAAGGGTTGAACTCATTGTACAAGGAGGAGGATCTCCGGAGAAACATTGATACTCTGAAAATATAGAGAGAAATAAAAAATAAACAATATATGTAAAAATTCTGTAAAAAATACACAAAGAAATATAATAACCATGGACGTAGGGGTTGATTGACTTTAGTCAAATCACGTTAAAAACTCCCGATGTCCCCCTTGTTCTTTCTCTCCATCTCTATCTCTCTCTATCTTCACACACACCGGATTGCAAATTGAGGTTTTATCGAACTTTTCTAGTTGACTGGATTTTACTGTCAACAGAAATCAACAAAGTAAACTTAAGACACAATATTTTATTTTAAATCTAATAATTTTATTTTTTTTATTAAAATTCACTATTTTAATATAAAAAAAATTTTATATACCACTCTCTTTTATATTCACAACTTAAATTTCCTTAAGAAATTTAAGAGGGATTTAAATGCCTAAATTTTAAAGTCTATGCCATTAGTATGAGACTTTAACTGCAGCCGAGAGAAGGAAAAAAAAACCCAATCAAAGTGAAACTTGAAAAGACAAGCAGATAAATAATTTGCTTCTTCCCATGTTTGACAACTAGGAAGAACTACATATTATTTTATAGTAATAAAAAATGTTTAATTTTTTTGTTTTATTTGAAATACACTCGTATTAGATTTGATATTTTTTTTTACCTATAACATATCACATGTATGTTTATAAAATGTATCAACTTATTTAACTGATTAAACTATTTTGATTTTGATTTAATCATTTTGTCTATGGAATCAATGATTAAACCAAATTTTAAAACATTAGTTATGATATGGATGCAATTTTTTTTTATCTTTGATTTAAATCTTACATTAAGATTTTGTAGGGGAGATATAAGTACAATAAATGACTTTCACTCTAATAGTCCCTTGTGTCAAAATGGGTCCAATTGCATTACATGAAATTTGTTTTCCTTTTTTTCTCCCTTCTCTTTTACTCTTGAAATAATAATAAAAGAGATAAACTTATACATATAGATAAATTTTACTTATATGAGATCATATAATTATAAATTCTAAGTACATAAGTGTTGACGGTGAAATCCAATCAATAGGAAAAGTTCAGTGAATCCTAAAACTGCTGCAAGAAATGAGAAAATGCAACCAAGAAACAGGAAAAAGTGGAAAAATAAAATGAACACTAGAGATTTTTAACGTGGTTTGTCTAAACTCAGTGTGACCTTTACGTCCATAGTGGTTGTATTTGCCTTTTTGTGGTTATTTCTTTGTACTGTTCAATAGAGTTTCAATACATAAGTTCTCTCATTATTTTGGCAGAGTTTCTGCATGTTATTTTCACTATTTATGTTACAATGATCTTCCCCTATTTATAGAGGCAAGAGGTTACAAGTGTAATTTGACAAATTATAAAACTATCTTTTCTACCGTATTGGGCGATACATGCTAGGCAATTCACTGTCAATTTGTTGGTGGTTGATCTGTCGATCTTGTGGGTTGACCTGTTGGTTGAGAATGTGTGGCTCTGGCTGCTGACTAGACTTTGGAGGTCTGGACCTATGCTCAAATCATTCATTTGGAGACCTGAGCTAGCATTTGGTGATCTATTGGCCATGCGAGTTGGCCTTATTCTCAGGTTCAACCAAGATAATTCTTCTGGGAGATGGTTAGAGTGGTGTGCTTCAACTAATGAGCTGGAGCCCATCCTTAACAAGTTAGGGTTGCCGTCTTGACCTTGTCTTATGTCCTGAGCTCACAACTGGCAAGCTGGTACCTCTACTAAGCGACCTCAGTTCTTGGATGATCTGGGCCTTTTCTGGTTAGACTCGTCTTCTAGTGGGCCTTTGTCAGCCTATTTTGCATTGCTCCAAAAACACCCACAACATTAGCCCCTTAACTCTCAGTTCGTTCTACAGACTAGGAGTTGAAGTTTGCTAGCGAAGTCCTTACTTGCAGTCTGTGATGTTGTCAATTCAAAACTCTTGTCCTACTGCTCTATTTATGCTAGGCCTCGCATTCAATTACAATCATTGGCATGGCAGTTTTGCTTTTCTTTAGACCATTTGATCAAGAGCAGTCGGATAGCCTCTGGATTCTTCGAGGGGGCCAGTCTAGTTTATGTAAGGTGTGAAACACCATTTTCCTTTTCCACAAAATGACGCAAGGGGTGCATTAGCTGAACCCCCATGTTTCTTATGGTTTGGACTTTTGGTAAAGTGTTAGGAAGCATGTATGGTCTACTACAACCATTCCTCTCTGAGGATCCTGAGAAGCTTGTTACCTTTCTCCGTATCCACCCCATTGGTCATATTGAATAATGCAGTTCTTTCACCTTTGTCCTTTGGTCTCCTTGCATGGTGAGTTAACTATTTGGTTCCTCTAAGTGCCCTAGGGTTATAAGGCTGAGGGAAGAGCTTTTAGCTTAGGAGGAGGATAGGAAAGAGAAGCTGGAGTGGTTTAGCTTGCTCATTGATCCTCCAGCTTGTTGAAATTCAACCCTTCCTCTTCTTTCTTTTGCCCCTTGCATGGTCAAGTTAATCATTTGGTTTCTTTAAGTACCATGGGGCTTTTAAGTTAAGGAAGAAGCTCTTAGCTTGGATGGAGGATGAGGAAAAGATAGAGCAGTTTGGTTTACCCGTCAGTCTTCCAACTTATTAGAATTTAGCCTTTCCTCTTAAGATATAGTAGTTGTAGGCTTGCTTTGATTTGTACTCTTGAATCTTCATGTAAATTTACCTCATTGAAAGAGGTTTTCAATGAAACTTTGTGTAATATTCTTATTTTTTCAAGCACGTCATATTGGTCTTTTAGCAAGTTATAGTTAATAACATGAATGAGTTCCTGCAACCCATAACTTAATAAGCGTTAGATAAAATGAATGTCTGGTAGGTCAATCGATCTCAAATAGCATGGGTTAAATTAATATAAAATGGGCTTCAGCCAATAAATCATGACTTAAAAGGATATGTGCCATGTTGAATGACCAATCAGTCACATTTGTTTGTCCTGGCTGCCAATGAATTCAAGCACCGGAGTGCCTCAGCTAGTAATGAGTTTGAACACTGGAGTGCTTGAGCGCCTAAGCTAGCACGAGATTGAATGCCTAGGTAGGTTACACAGATGCACCTCAACTAGCATAGGTACCATAGTAGGTTGTATGGATATGCCTCAACTAGCCTGGGTGCCCTGGTAGGTTGCATAGATGTGCCTCTGTCAGCGCAAGATTGGGGGCACAAATAGGTCTCATAGATACACCTCAACCAGCTCGAGTGCCCTGGTAGGTCGCATAGATGTGCCTCAGTCAGCACAAGATTGGTTGCATGATAGCCACACCTTAGTGGTGACTTGAATGCTGTATAGGTTAGGAGCTGTAGTCTGTTGCTTGCAATCCATAATCTTTCACGTTGTTTAGCACACTTCCATTTATTTTATCTATAATTCTTAGGCTTCTGCCATTAGCCCATGTGATTATTTCTGCCTTTGGTAAATATTCCTTGCCAAACTAGCGATGACTCATAATTGGCATATTATAGACCGTCAGATTGTGGGTATTTGATCGGTTCCCAGATCTAATGGTGAGACTATGTGTCTTATAAATTGAAAAGCTCTTCCCCTACTCACTTGTCATTTGAAATCTGAAGTTTCCAAGCTCTCCCTTCTCATTCTCTCCATCAAATCCATAACTATTCATTACTATTTGCTGCTGTTAGCAGCATTCTAGCTTACTCAACCTGTGATTTGGGTTCTGCTTACCAAAAATTGGCTTTACGTACATCTCAGACTTTCTCCTTTGGCTAATATGATGAGTTTTCTCTTTTTGATTTATGATTTTTAGGTGTCTTCATTTTGCGATTTATGTATGATTTATCTGCTTGTGGTTGAAAAAATCTGGAATGTTAGTTGAACCTGCTTACCTTTGCATTTTCTCCTATTTGGTCCAGTTTATTTGGTCAATTCATCAGTGGACTTTGGGGTTTCTGATTGTCATTTCGAGTTTTACATTCATTTTCTGGGTTTTAGTGGTCTGGTGGTCGAGTTCCCCTTGTCTTTTGGAGTCTGGGTCTTAGATATGGTGACCCAAGTGTGTATAGCTTATCGCATAGGAAACTGTTAGTCCTAGTTTTTAGATATAGTCTACTTCTACGACCTAACCATTCCTTCTTCTCGTGTAGATGGCAGCTTATAAAGCCCACACGCAAGTATTGTCCACTCTGGCCATCTAGCACCAAGGACTAAGTCCCTAGGGAACGAACCCCACGACCTCACGATTTTATCCTTCAGAGGCTACATTGAACCCCTAAAAGCGCGCTTACGTGGGAGGGAACATTTCCCCCTTATAAGGCCTTCCCCGGATCCCGACTTAGCTGATGTGGGATGCTGGGACGTGGAACATTTCCAACATCCCCCCCGACCCATCAAATTAGAGGCCAGTCTCGGCTCTGATACCACTATAAGGCCCACACGCAAGTATTGTCTGCTCTAGCCGTTTAGCACCAAGGACTAAGTCCCCAGGGAACGAACCCCACAACCTCACGGTTTTGTCCTTCAGAGGCTACATTGAACCCCCAAAAGTGCGCTTATGTGGGAGGGAACATTTCCCCCTTATAAGGCCTTCCCTGGATCTCGACTTAGCCGATGTGGGATGCTGGGGCGTGGAACATTTCCAACATCCCCCCTGAACCATCAGACCAGAGGCCAATCCCGGCTCTGATACCACTATAAGGCCCACACACAAGTATTATCCGCTTTGGCCGTTTAGCACCAAGGACTAAGTCCCCGGGGAACGAACCCCACGACCTCACGATTTTGTCCTTTAGAGGCTACATTGAACCCCCCAAAAGCGCTCTTATGTGGGAGGGAACATTTCCCCCTTATAAGGCCTTCCCCAGATCCCGACTTAGCCGATGTGGGATGCTGGGGCGTGGAACATTTCCAACACAGCTCACAAACTGCAAAGTCATCGAATAGGAAGTGATGATGATCCTAAAACTTCATCCTAGAATGTGGAGTTGATGCGACCCATAGGTGAAGCAACCTCAAGGAGTGGTGAGGTCTTTGGAGAATTCAACATTGGTCTAGACCTCATTAAGGACCAAAAGGTCACTACTAGTTAGCGGTCTTCAGATCGCTTAGTATTTAGTCACCATATTTTGACCATCGGCTTTAACGAGCTCTAGGGCATAATTCAGACATTCTAGCTCCCCAAGGGATGTCATGTAATGGCACCCTTTCCTAACGATCATGTTACTTATCCTCCTCGGGGATTTATTGCCATTAGCCCCTAACATCTTAATGTTGGGTTTAGGTTCCCGATGCACCTATACATTATTGATCTACTAAATACATTAAAACTTTGTCCATTCCAACTTTCCCTGAATTCCTATTCCTAGCTCACTTCCTTGGCACTAGTATATTTGAGAAATAATCTCCCACCATCATCTACTAGGCTTTTTTCTTACCTCTATAGGATTAGGAGCACGGGCTTGCTGAATAGGATTTATTATCTTTCAGCTCAACAAATCGAGCATAAGAAAATTTTGCCACGGGGTGATGCCAAAAGCAAGTCTAACATTAGGAATTACAAAATCCATTGGTTTTATGTCTCCTGTCTGTCCTTACGTGACCTTGCCAATTTTGGTTTCGTTTTCACTCTTGGTGAGCGAGCTAAGAACATGTGAGTCTGATGAGTTATTACATTTAGTTTTTTAATTCTAACACTATTTCATTTTGCAAATAGGGTTAGCAAGAAACCAACTCTTACGGTTAAGGAGCTCGAGGTGTTGAGCAAGTTTGCTTCCGTGGATGACCTCTAGAATAATCTTTAATTCAATAAGGGTCTCCTGTGCTCCCACAAGCTTGCTCTAGCATTGGGTATTGAGCTTATCAGAGAGATTGGGGCTTGCCAAGTTAAAGAGGTCAGCCCAGCGAACTTCAAAGATTTCAAGGACTCAATGAAGCTCATCCTCCAGAAGCCTCCACCCGATCCTTCTACATTGACCTTATCGACCCCCGATGTCAATGTAACCCTCGTCGCTATAAGCCAACCCTCAGTCTTGGCAATAACGCCTTCACAGGAGCTAGTTCCCACTTCGCATCTTGAGGTGGTTGCCGGAGTCGAGGTCACATCTCCTTTTGAGCTCCCTGTCAAAAAATGAAAGAGGGTCAAGGGGAAAAAGGTTGTTATTATCTGAAAGTGGGTGGCACTTGAGGTCAAGGTCGAGAAGTAATTTGTTAGCCTTAGCCCTAAGATGGAGGAGTACCTCAACTTCCTCTTGGACAATATCGACGTGATTTTAGGGCCTTGTAATAAGGCCTTGGCATTAGAATCTGAGGACTTCTCAATTGGTGGATTGTTAAGCTATACAGCTCATCATGGTCTGTTAGTAAATAAAGTCCTTTTATCTTAGTTATTTTGCCCTTTTTTGTAATCTAACTTGACCGTTTGGTTTTTCAAAACTTGCTAATGATAATGAAGTTGAAAAAGATGCTCTGAGGTTAGGAGAAGGGAGAGAAAAACTTGAGGGGGACCTAACTTCCGCAACCACTGAGGCATTGGAGTTAAGAGAGAGATCTAGAGACACTGAGGTCACTCAAAAGGGAGCTGAAGAAGTTCTATCTCGTAAAATAGCATATCATGAGGTTGTCGTATTTGACCTCGGCAAAGCGGTTAACGAGCTAGCCAAAATAAAAGCCAAACTGAACTTGGCTGTTCAACAAGCCTAGGTGGCAATACAGTGAGCTAAGGTAGCAATGCAGTGGGCTGAGGCTGTTGAGAAGGAGCTTAAAGCAGCCAAGAGAGAAGTTGCTCTTAGGAAGGAAGAGGTCGTCAAGGTCAAAGTAGAGACTGCCATGCTAGTTGCGAGAGTAGCAGAAAATGTGGAGTCTAAAACTAGTGCTTCTTTCTTCTACACTTTGTGGGAGCAGCACCCAAAGATTGATTTCTCTTTCTTTGGTAAGAATGCCCTTGAGGCTGATAAACGCTTTGAGAAGACCGCGAAGGCCACTTCTTCTAAAAAAAGTATGAAGTCTACTTTTGAAGTCCCTCCTATTGAGGGTGCTATTCAAAGGGAGAGTAGCTTATAGGTCACTAAAGCCATTGGTGATCAAATGATAGATGACCCATTTACTCCACCTGTTAGCCCTTCACCCCATAAAAGCTTAGCCCCTAAGGATTAAGCATTTTAGGCTATGATTTTTGTAATTTTGAATTCCATTCTTCAACTTTGTATTCGACTTTGAACTTTGTATGAGTATACCTTGTTGAGGGAGGTATTAAACGAACTTCTATGATATTCTTGCTTGTTTTCTTTTTAGTTTCCATAATTGTATGTTCCATGCACTGCATATAATAGTTGGGAGATCATGATCATTAGTTAGGCTAGATACGGGGTAGGTTACGCCTTAACTAGAATCCTATGGCTAATATATGGCTCACTTTCCTCGCAAGACTTCATTAAGATTTTATTCAAAAACTAATTAACACAGACATAAAAAATTTGAGAAAACACTTAAATGCTTTTACTAATTTCTAAATAATTTTACAAAATTTGGATCTTTATTGATAATATGGGCGTAAATGCTCGGCATTCCAAGCTCAAGGAAATTTTGCTCCATCCATGTTTGCCAGATGATAAGTTTCATTGCCCAAGACTTTTTTAATGATACACAGGCCCTCCTAGTTCGGTCCTAGAGTCCCCTCATTGGCCTTGCATGCTCCTAGAAGGATAAGGCACAGAATGAGATCACCAACTTTGTAGCTTTGAGCTCAAACCTTCCAATTATAGTATCTTGTGACCCATTACTGATAGGTTGTGACCTTGAGGTGAGCTCTTTCTCTTACTTCTTCCATAAGATCAAGATTCACAACGAGTAATTGGTAATGTCATCTGTATTAAAAGTAATTTTTCATTATGATGCTACTTCAAGTTTTGCTATGATCATTGCCTCATATCTGTATACCATCAAGAAGGAAGTTTCTCTTGTAGTATTATGAACAATGGTTCTGTAAGCCCATAGCACTTTTTGTAACTCGTCTGCCCATGCTCCCTTCTTAGCCTCTAACTTTGTCTTCAAAATATATTTAATGATCTTATTGATGGCTTTGACTTGTCCATTAGCATGTGGATCGTCTACAGCCGAGAAGCTTTTTGTGATCGTGAGATCATCTCAGAACTTGATAAACTATTCACTATTGAATTGAGTCCCATTATCGGTTGCAATCTATTGGGGTACTCCAAATCTGTAAATGATGTTATTCCTTACAAATTTCTCAATCTTTACAGAAGAGATCTCTATGAGCTCCTTTGCCTCTACCCACTTGGTGAAATAATCTACGACCATTACTACATGTTTGCAATTTCCACGAGTTATAGGGAGTGGTCCAATTAAGTCTATGCCCCAGATCGTAAAGCATCTTATTTCATTATGGGCTAATAGAATCCCTGCTAGAGAGCTTTTTGTACTAAAGATAACCCTGCGGCATGATTTCCACAATGGCCTGCATGGATTTCTTCTAGGATGGTGTAGTAATCTTGGCCATCAATGCATCTTAAAAGTGGAGTTAAGAATCCTCTTTTATACAACATATTATCATAGATGCAATATCTGGCTGCCTGAGCTCGTAATCGCTATACCTCGAGCTTATTTTCTGGTAGTTTGTCATTTTGTAAATAGTCCAGAATTGGGTTTATCTAGGAGTCCTACACCATGGCAATTGTCATCAGGGCATCTCCTTGTTTTATACTTAGGGACGAAAGGAACTCCATTAGGATTGTCACTAGGAAGTCAGCATCCTTGGTGGTGGCTAGGCTAGCTAAGGCATCAACATGCACATTTTGAGCTCACGATATCTGATTGACTTCACATTGCTAAAATTAGCTCAATAATTCCTGGACCTTCTGTAGGTAAATGATCATTTTTTATCCTCAAGTTTGGTATTCTCCTCGTATATGGCATACAACAAGCTACGAATCACTAAAAATTTTCAATCTTTCAACTTACATTTCATTTGCCAGTCACAACCTGGCTAATAAGGCTTCATACTCAGCTTTGTTGTTTATGGCTTGGAAACCAAATCTCAATGCACAGGGAATTTTATACCTTTCTATACTGATCAAAAGTACTCCTGCCCCAACCTTTTGTTTACTTGAAGACCCATCAATGTACAGTTCCCACCATAGGGCTTCTGAAGTTTCTACTTCCTTTTTTATAGGCCCAGTGAACTCTATAATAAAGTTTACTAAAGCTTGCCCTTTGATGCCGGTCTGAGCTTATATTCAACGACAAATTGAGCTAGCTTAATTGCCCATTTGAGTAGATAACCTAAGGCATCCGTCTTTTGGAGGAATTGTCTGAGCGGGAACTGTGTGAGCACTTCTATGCTGTGTGCTTGGAAATAGGGTTGTAGCTTTCTTGATGCAACTAGCAAGTAGTAGGCAAGTTTTTCCATAGATGAGTACATTGTCTCAGTGTCCGATAACCTTTTGCTGATGCAATAAATAGGGAACTGAACTCTACCTTCTTCTTGCATCAAAGCCGCACTAAAGGCGTACCGGGATACCCCTAGATAGATGACTAGTTTCTTACCCTCTTTTGGCTTGGACAAAATAGGAGCTCGTTTGAGATATTGTTTGAGCTACTAGAAGGTGACTTTGCATTACTGCATCCATTCGAACTTCTTTGCCTTCTTTAGGACATTGAAGAAAGGAATACATTTGTCAGTCGCCTTTGAAATGAACCTGCTAAGCACCGTGACTTGGCTGTTTAAGCTTTGCACATCCTTGGCACCAATAGGAGATCTCATGTCTATGAAAGCTGTGATCTTCTGAGGATTTGCTTCAATTCCCCTACCGTTTACCATGAACCCTAGGAATTTTCCCCAAGTAACTCCAAATGCATATTTATGTGGGCTCAACTTCATTTGATACCTCCTCAGGATTTGGAACATCTCTCCTAAGTTGTAGACATAGTTGGTGACCTACTTAGACTTTACTAACATGTCATCCATGTACGCCTCTATTGTTCTATCGATCTGCTCCCTGAATATCATGTTTACCAACCGTTGATAGGTTGCCTCTGTATTTTTTCACTCAAAAGGCATCACCTTGTAACAATACAACCCTCGATTAGTGAAGAATAAGGTGTATTCCTTATCTTGAATGTCTATGGGGATCTGGTTATACCCTGAGTAGGCATCCATGAAGCTGAGGAGTTGGTGCACTACTGTTGCATCCACGGGCTGGTCGATTCTCGACAAGGGGAAGCTGTCTTTCAGACATGCCTTATTAAGGTCTGTGAAGTTGATGTAGGTTTTCCATTTCCCATTCTTTTTCTTGTTAGTCTAAGATAGGTGCCCTAGAGCCAATTAGATTGAGCTTTATTGCATCTATGACTGTACATTCTGTATTGATTTGATAATGTATAAAGGTTGTTTGTTCATTTTACATTGCATTTCTTATTTATTGCATATTAAGATGAAGTCTATGGTGAGAAGTCTATTTAATCAATCCTATAAAGGGTTATGAGATTGTGGGGATGATTATTAATGGTTTATAACTTCTGCACTAAAATGACACAAGTCAAGATCTGATAACTGGGCATTATTAGATTCGTTGAAACTAGACGATATGGTATTTCTCATTTGATAAGCAACTAACCTCACAAGTTGAGATGTAAGTGAGTTACATCTGAATACACACGTGGACGCGAATTAGTTAGTTTAGAAAAATATAACTGATAATTGTGATCTTGTCGGATCCATTTGGAAACACTATATGGAGCTGCATCATTAGTAAATATCCAGTGGTGATCGCATGACTAATCTTTTGACTTGAGATTGAGGGATATCTTTTGCATGGAAGGTTATACTTTGACTAAGCCAAACATGATACTATTCATAAGGAACAATAAAGACTAGAGTTAGGTATTTCTGAAAATGTAGTTAGATATTGCCTAATCAAGATAGGATTCATTACCACTCTTTAGAGTGATATCCGAGGGCCACTCAATGAATTGGTTTGACTGTTTAAATCCTTGCACAAGGTTGAATCAAGACTTAAATTGGATTTAAGTGCTCAGATTCATTTGAGTCAAATAATTCACAAGGTTAACAAACTATGATTAGTTATAAATGTTGACTTTTATCTATACCTTTGACTAATCCGGATATAGGTAATGAAAGGATTCTATCATGCATTAAGATCAACCACAAATAGATTTGTCACCATTAATGACTCCTGCCAAAATTTGGGTAGCGATAATGACTTGCTAGAGTCCGTTTATAACTTAAAGTCAAAGTGATTAATTTGGGTAGCTATAATGACTTGCTAGAGTCTGTCAAAATTCGTGCTCTGCTAGGGTTTGCATCCTTCGATCTGATTTCAACTTGTGAAGCTGAATTTCCAATTTACCTTCCTTACTAGCACTTGGGAGTGGAATATTGCTTCAAGAGTTGAAGCAAATTGTAGCTATTTTCGATGTGGACTACCGGTAGAGATCAGAACATTTGGGCCTATTCCGGTGACATGCTTCAAGGTTTTTTCACTGTAATACAACTAGACCAAAGGTTGGTTTTGCTTCCAAACTAATAATTTGTTATTGTATCACCAAATTTTCAACGAGATTCCAAGTTGAATTGCGCGATCAAAATTTTGAAAACCCTAAAATCATTTTTCGATAACGAGCAAGTCCTTCATGGTATCAGAGCCTTCCATTGAACTTAGAGTGTGGTTGATGTGTATAAGATGTTATACATATTAATTGAGTTAATTATGCTGAGTATTGCATGAATTGGCTGAAAAATTGTATTTGGTAATTTTAGGGTTTTTCATGTAAATCTCGTTTTGAGCTTCAATTGTTGCTATTTTTGTTGATTATGTGGTGAAATTGAGCTTTTAAAGGGTATAGAAATCAAATTTTGGCATGAAAATGATGTTTTCTGGCCTGTTGGAGCCTCGTCGAATTCTGGGTTGCTTCACCGGAAACTGGAAAAGAGGGAAGAATGCATCAGGCTAGATTTGATCCAGTGTTTTCCAATTATGCCCATGGGATTTTCTAAAATGATGAACGTGTCCTTTACTCAGATTCCGAATCTGCCCCTGTCTTTTTTGGAAAATTCCCAGCGTGCCCCTATTTTTCAAAATGTTGAGCGTGTCCCTACTCTTCTCCAAAAATTCCTAGTATGCCTCTGGTCTTTTTGAAAAATGACCAGCGTGTCCCAAACTGGGTTTGACCTAGTATTTTTAGAAATGCCCCTGGCCTTTTTCAAAAATTCCTAGCGTGTCCCCAACCAAAAAAAAATTATTTTTAATATGGGTTAAATTTTAATATATTTGATATATTAATATGAATTTAGCCCAAATAATTTCAGAAAATATTTTTGAAATAATTTTATGCCAAATCAAATTTA
>JANHAO010011115.1:0-17234 GCA_026873985.1 Saraca asoca | reverse complement strand
TCTTTCTTTAAGTAATTTCTTCTTCTATTTTCTATTCTTCTTTCTTTCTTTTGTTTCTCTTTATTTATTTATTTTATTTCCTTACTATTGATTTGGATAGTTGAGTTGTAAAGATTTTAGTAATTGATATAACTTCCCTGTGGGATCGACTCATATTTGCCAGTACTAGCTACAACTATACTATGCACTTGTGGAATTTAAACATCATTAATAACAACAATCCATAATTACATTGTGAAAAAATGATCCATTGCTAATAACAACAATCCATAATTACATTGTGAAAAAAAATTCTAATTGGTTAGGGTAGCTCAACAGATACTTATATGCTCATAGAACAATGGCATTTCATATCTCGGTTGGAAGATTAACTCCATATCAAGGAAATTTGATCAAATTTTCTGGAAAACAAGTACTAGTTCTAGGATTAGTGAAATTGAGAGCTTATTTGGCAATATGATCTTGAATCTGTAATGTTGATGTAGAATTTCTAATCATTGATGGACCTAATACAATGTATAATGCCATACTTAAATGAACATCACTAAATCAAGTCCAAGCTATAGTGACAGCACCACACTTGTTGATGAAGTTCCCTATTAAGAGTGGCATGAGATAGGTCAGGGCAAACCAAATTATAGCCTAAAACATTTGTGGTTAACAAGGATCTTGAAATTGAACAAAAATGAATAAATGAATAAAAACTGGTCATAAAGTAAAAAAAAATGAATGATGATTGCAAAATGGTTTCACTTGAGCCGATAGATTTGCAAGTATATGGAAAAGAAAGTAACCCAAAGGTTGAGTCTAAGTTGGATGATATGAAGATATTTGGACTAAAAGATGAATGGACCAATAAAGTTAGAAAAGGCTTGCCAATTGAGTTGAAGACTAGATTGATTGAGCTATTGAAAGATGCGAAGGTCTTCACATGAATTGTAATAGATATGCTAGGTATCAATCCTAAAATTGCCTACCACAAACTAGCAATATTTTTTACTATTGAACCAGTCTAGCAAAAGAAGAGGCAATTTGGATCAAAATGATTGAAAACAATAAAACTAGAAATTAACAAACTGCTAAAAGCCAGGTTTGATCAAGTGGCCTCCTATACCACTTGGCTATCAAGTGTGATGATTAGAAAAGTGAATGATAGTTGGAGAATGTGAGTTGATTTCACTAATTGTAATAAGGCTTGCCTAAAAGACTCATATCCTCTACCAAACATAGACAAGTTGGTTGATAAAGCATGTGGCTTCATGATCCTTAGTTTTTGCAATCCTTTTTGGGGTACAATTAGATCCTAATTGGTTGGAGGATAAAAAGAAAACAACCTTTATTACCAATGAAGATGTGTATTACTACAAAGTTGTGCCCTTCTGTCACACCCCAAAGTTCAAACAAACTAAATAGTAGCAAATAAACCCATATAAGGCTAAACGTCAAGGACATTTGCTACATGAAAGTATGATGAGTTTGAAATGACCCTAGTGAAGTCAGAAAGTCTTGACATTTTTTTACAAGTCAAGAATGATCATAAGATAAAAACTTGTGGGTACTTTTAGGAAAAAATCATAATTAGGAAATAAAGATAAATCTCACAAAAACTTAGGAAACACTCTAGTTTGCAAATATGAAGGAAAGAATAGTCACGTAAGGACATTTTAGAAACTAAAAGACATACTCTACCTCCTTATAAAATTTGAGATCAATCGGATGTCCTTTAAGTGATAATAGAAGAGTAGAAAGACTTAAGAAAACAATAAATAATTAAATTCCAAATATGTGAGTTTTTCATGTAAAAATATCAAGGTTAGGAAAATCAGGTGGTAGGGAGTTTACACTCGTTAGAAAGGTTGAAAAATGAACTAATTTTCTCTAATGTTTCATAGCAATCTGATATGGTTCAAAAGGTGAATGAAAAGAAGAAGTTACATATGAAATTATATACAAATAATAAAATATGAAAAAGGAATGATGACATCATCCTTCGATAGCCATGATATAGGCTATTTTGTCTTTACATCACTAATTAGGTAATGATTACAAATAAGGAAGAAATTACCAAACTAGCCTTAAAGCAATCTGAACACATTTAATTCCCAGAAGTGAAGAGACAAGAATGCTTCTAAGTGAATAAGAAGACATTTAATGCACTAAACATCTATGGGTAAAAAGACTTAAATATCCCTTGTCATTTAGCAAAAACTACCCAAATGTCCCTTTCTCTAGAATCTTCTAAGAAAGGTAAATTAAAAGAATACCTATAACACTCAAAAATAACCGCAATAAAGCATTAGTCTAAGAAAACATCTAAAGAATGAAAAGTCCTAAATACCCCTTAGCATCTAATGAAAATTACTAAGATGTCATTATATAAAATTATCAAAATGCCCTTACCCCTTTGTAAAGTTCACCATAGGGAGTTAGCTTCCAACTAAAACTAGTTACCCTTGCTCCTTAAGGAGCTTGGACAACAAGAAGCTTCCCAAGGAAGCTACTTCCCATCCTTCCTTGTAAATACCATTCCTCCACCTCTTCACTTCATAACTTCTCCTAAAGCTTCTTCCTCCTTTTTCAATTTTGTTTTAAGATTTTCACATCAAGATCATGCCAAAATCAAACCAAAAATAGGTCTATTGTTCCATCTTTTCTCCTCCACATATGTGTACTTTTATTTTCAAGATTTGATAAAGATTGAGAGGCATGATTTGGAACTATGGTAAACATGATAAACTTACTTTTATGCATATGTGATGATAACTCCTAAAGTAGATGAAGGAAATTGTATGAAATAAATAAATTATTTGTTATGGCCTATGGGTAAATGTGTGATATGAATTGTCAATGCTAAAGCATGAAGTATGGAATGTACAATATGAAATGAAAAATATGCAAGATGACAAAAGGCCTAGTAGGGCAAGCTTGAATATTGAAAAGCTTGTTGGTGGCATAACTAAAGAAATGAAAAGGCCCATTCGTGGCAAGGTTTAATTTAGCCTAGAGGGGCATGATTATTTTGAATATGAGAATTGTGTAGTCCATCAAGAAATTTTCATTTGTTTGTCACATGCATTGAGCACAAAAAACCATTGTGATCTCTGAAAGCTACACAAACTCTTCTACTTACAGCTCATTGGCGACTTCTTATTCTGGCCCAGGACTAACAAGAAGGGTGGGTTGTAAATGAAACTTGGGGAGGGATAAGGTTGGATATTGAATGGTATACGATAGGATGGGAATTATAAGTGAGAACTGAACTACACTATAGGCATATCATGCCATACATCCTCATTTATTTATGCATAGCTTGGACAACCAGGTACACATTTATGTGAATATTGCTAAAAATTTCTTGATTGATTTACATATGTATGGATATAGCTTGACTTGGCATGATAGGTTGATAATAATGAAATGTTTTTATTCTATGTTGATATCTATGTTACTATTAATGCCAATAACATAGATGAAAGAATTTGTATGAGAATATATGCTGGATGCAAATACTTGTTGTTGTAATTTATAATCTTATATGATGTAGGTTATACTATATATATGTATATTCTATGTGGACCCTCAAGGATGGGTTTAGTGTTTCTACTCATTAAGTCTAGTGTTTAGAACTTACCCCTCTCACAAATACAACTTGTAGGAATATTTACTACACACTCACAGTTATGGATACCGATGCTGGACATACAGTCTTAACAAAAAGGTTGCAATGTCCAACTAGCATAGTTAGAATCATAGTTACATTGTTAGCCATATTCTATCCCTCTCACATTAAGATGAGATATATCTTTGAAGTTATTCCTATTTATGGATCAAACACAATAGTAATAGAAGAAAATACTTGGGGATAGAAGAGATCTTTATATATAAACTCTTGGAGAAATTCATAATACAATATTTTCATATAAAGTAGCTTGCATAATTGAAATGATGGATCAATTGTTAATTATATTTGTATTAATAGAACTTATTATGAAAAAAAAATTATTGCTAAAATTTGTCAATAAGAGACGTGCCTGGTTAAAGTTAAGTTTGAAAGGCTTGTGGCAACCAAGAGTTCATTGATTTCCAAGTTGGTCATGAATGCCAGAAATTGGGTCATGTTACTTTCAAATTGAAGAATGTGGGTGCAACTTATCAAAGGATAATGTACAAGGATTTTAAAGATCGAATCAGAAAGAACCTAGAAGTTTACGTTGATGATATGGTAATAAAATCTACTGATCATTTAGATCACTTTAAAGATCTTGAAGAAGATTTTCAAGTGATGAAACAAAACAACATGAGAGAATTAATTCTAGCAAATGTTCTTTCGGTGTCACTATAGGAAACCTTCTAGGATTTAAGCTCACAAGAGAAGAGTTAAAGCTAACCAAGCGAAGTGTCGTGCCATCCTTGACATGAGAAGTCCAACCAACCTCAGAAAACTGCAAAGGTTAAATAGTTGGATAGTGACCATATCTAGATTCATGTTAAGGTATTAATCTCTCTTCTACCTTTTGAATTTCTTCAAATAATTTCTTATGAATTCCTATGAAAAGAGCTATCCCATCAGGTTGGTGGACAAGTGCCTACCTTTCTACAAATCTTGAAAAGCAAAAAGAATTCAAGTAGGATGATATCTATGAACAAGCATTCTTAAATCTCAAGAATTACTTGGCAACATCACCAATATTGTCGATACTTGAACCTAGTGAAAACCTATACCTTTACCTTGCTGTGACTAAGGAAATGATCAGTTCATTATTGATAAAAGAAAAAATGACCAATAGAAGTTGCTATACTTTTACAATAGATTTCTACATGGGGTTGAATTACAGACCAAAATACAGAGAAGTTAGCTTATGCATTACTTACGACATCAAGAAAGTTGAAACCATATTTTCAAAGCCATCATGTGATCATCTAAACCAACTAATCAAACAAATTTTTAACAACTATAGTTGGTCGATTGGTAGCATGGGCTATGGAGTTAATTGAGTATGGAATATAGTTTTGCAACACCCCTAGGTTAGGTTGAACTAGAATGTGCCAAATTAGTATTAAATTGAAATTGAGCTAGGTCATATTGCAAAATACGAATTGGGTTAGGACCACACAATTGGTAGAACTATGGTATTAGGCTGGGTAAGACCTTGGGACTAAGACTGGTTGTCGACTAATCTTAGAGAATTGATCAACTAGATAGTCCAGTCTATCCAGTCAACTGGTCATGCACTGATACTTTGACCAGACTACCTATCATGTCTATATAAGGAGACCCCTTTCAACAAAATTCCAAGTCATCACTTGCAATTATATAGCCCTCAAAGAGTGTTACTTAGTTAATAAGGGTTCTAGTTCATGCTCTTTAAATGTGTGAGCCTAAGGTGAGGTTTTTGGCCAAAAAAAAAAGGTTAATTTCTTAGCTTAAGTTCTTTTAATTTTTAGTTTTTATCTTCTTTTTGTTTCTTTGATTGTTGCAAGGTGTTTTCACAATAACCAAAAGTCAAGATCAAAACTAGAAGAGGGCTCTGAAGTGTAGGTTCTGGGAAAACTCTTTCCTATTAAGGTGAGTGGGGGTTTTCTACTCTTCGGACTTTGTTTGAAAATATATGTTTTCTAAATAAGGCTAAATGTCTTCCAGCTATTTAGGGAACTTGGTAAAAGACATAAATAAATGCTTTAGGCCTAATAATTAAGTTAGAGTTATTAGGGATGTTTATTATATGTGCTTATGTGTATGTATGGAAAGGTAGGCCTAGCTTAAAGGTTGATATAGGTTGAAACCTAGTCCTATCCAGGTTAGAAAGAAAATCTAACTTTCTCGCAATTAAATTGATTAATTGTTTGATAATCTTTAAAATAAAGAATATGATGCATAGACACCAATAAGCTTAGCAAAAGTAAGATAATAAGTGATGGACAAAGGATGTTGCACTTGGTTAAGATGATTTGTGTATGAAAACTGGCACAAATTAAGATTGAGAAGACCTATGTGTACTAGAAACATGAAAAGTTTATGATTTTATATCACTAGGTTGTGTAGGCTAGTGACACATGAGACATGCGGTGTAGAAGGGTACACATTCACAATATGCCATTGGGGGCATACAACCACAAGCATGTTATTGGGACATACAATTATATAATATGTCATCAGGGGCATATAATCTTATCACTTTCTTCCCTTGACTTACATAGTGCTAATATAATTGTGTATGACCTATCTTGTAGGGTTGGTAAGACATACAAATTAAGAAAAGTACATGTTGGGTTAATCTGAGGGCCCCATGCCTTAACCAGTGAAACAAGCATTGCTCATCTTCTTGTTTGATTGACTGGAAGATCCTACACTAACTGCATCCAAATAACCTGCTATAAATGTACCATATCATCCCTATTTGATAGATACTTGATGAAATGAAACATGTATGTTAGGAAAGGAATGTATGATTACCTAGTGTTCACCTAGCTATCATGTCTTCTTTAGTTTTGATGTTGAAAAATAATTTTATTTGATGTCACAATCTAACCATATACTTTGAGTGTTTTTTTATTTTGCAGACCTAAAGTTGATCAAGTGACATTGAAGATTTCAAGAAATTCAACCTAATCTTAGGGTTTATTGATTTCTATAGGATCTTTTATAAGTGCAATCAAATTAGGCTTTGATCCAAATATTTTTCTAAAATAGCTAATCTGAGGCTGAAATAAATCAAATGAAATGAGTTTAAAATAAATGTTTTCTAACTATATTTTCAATGCTTTCTCACAAGTTAAATTTTTATAAAAAATTATTTTTTACTTTGTGAATCAATTCATATAAGGAATCTTGTTGAATGTACTTAAATTGATTCCTAAATCAAATCATGAAGAAAAGTTTTACAATTTTTTTTTTACCAAAACATTAGAAAATATTTTGAATCGATTATGCAATTGATTCACAAATCTTTTTACATAGAGGGTAATCGATTCATGCATCAATTTGGTCATGGATTTCTTCATGATTTTCACAAGTTAAATTGATTCACAAATCGATTAGTCAATTATTAGTTAGTTATAACTACTACGAATCAATTCATGAATTGATTCAAGACTTAAAAATTAGTTATTTTCAAATATCGATTATAGCAACTATAAATACCCTCTCACTCTTATTTTTAACATAGAACTCATATCATTTCTCTATCATTTTGAGTGCAAAAAATAAAGAGTTTCTTATGCTTCATTTGATCTAGCTCAGCCTCTCAAATCAATATTTGATTAACTACTTGGATCAGGCTCTCTGAGGATTATATAGTTAGTTATTTGAAATTTTCATCTTGAACTCTGGTATTGTTTTCATTTTACCATATTCTTGTTTGCCTTTTAGGTTTCTAGGGTTGATCAGGAACTAGAGATGCAAGGATGGGGTTGATCTTCCCTTGCATCTTCTATTAATTGTAAGGTTAATTATAATTAAGCTGAAGGTGTATTGTTAGTGTATCTAGGCTAGGTAAAAGCCTAGTAAAATCTTGTTGTAAACTGGTTTTCAGGAGCCTAATTTAAATCTTGTGAATTGTAATAAAAGAGATCATCCGGTTGAGGATTGATCCAGTGGATGTAAACTTTATTTTTGGTTTCAACTAAAGTTGAACCATTTTAAAACCCTGATGTTTCTTGATTTATCTTTTCTGTATCTTTTATTGTTGCATTACTGGATGACTACAATTTTGATCTAAGTGCATTGTTACATTATTGATACAATTCTGATATTCTGTTGCTACTCAATCTGAATATTTAAAAATTAAATTCATAACAATTCCAGTCACTTCAATACATTCTTTATCTTCTAATAGAAATCTTTTTGAAAACCTTGTGCAACAAGAATATAATCTCTCAGGGTTAAAGAGTATACAATTTACAAATGTAAAAAGGTCAAGATTTGTATTTTGGGACCCTCAACTAGAACATGAAAGTATTTAAGAAAGACAAAAAGAACCTTACATGTTCTTGTACACCTATGAGTGTGTGTATAGACACAAACATAAACACACACATATATATATATGTGTGTGATACATGATACTTATATGTATTTTTATGACCAAAATGGTTTCTATGCAAAGGAGGATAGAAACCCTTACTTTACTAAGTACTCAAGTTGTACTCTCTCCATTCCTTTAACATTTCACATTATTGGAATTCTTAAGGATTGTCTCAGTAGAACAGAGTTCTCTTATTATATATGTGTGTAATCAACTATGTGGGGTCCTTGGTTATTTTCTTTAGTGATTACGTCAACTCAACCAAACAAAGGTCCAAAGGAATTGTGTTTTATGATTTAAAATAGGATTTTATTTATTTTTAAATTTTAAAGAAATGTTTTATGGAAATGATTTTATTAAAATATTGCATGTCATATATTTTAAATTAAATATGTACAATTACACTTTTGGCATTTTTTTCATGATTTTCAAAATGTACAAGTTTTATGAAAGAAAATGCATATGAGTTCGTAAATCACCATTTGATGATTCATGTTGATCACATTTCCAAAATTAGGGATTTTATAAGTTTGAATACAAAAAAAACCATCAAGGCTCGGGTATTCATAGATTTTGTGGCCGAAATGACCATAGATACTCCAGAGATAATCACTGACAATACACCAATTGCTTGGACACTATCCAATGGTTCTTCTAAGAAAAAAAGAAGCGGGCCTAGAGCTATTTTTAAAGGGTCTGATGGAGTAATCGTTGAATATGCACTAAAATTCGATTTCCAAATGACCAACAATCTTGATATTTTATGAAGTTATTTTAATTTTAGAGGGAAACTATGAGTTATGTGTCTCTCGTCTTATAAACCATTAATAAATTATTATCAATGTATATCAATTACTAGCAAGACTTAAAAATAAAAGTGACAAGAAGTATTCAATTACAAATTAAAAATAAGTATAACATTCAATTTAAAACTTTTAAACTATAAGGACCTAATTAGAAATTAAGTAAAATTGTAGGGAGTAATAGATGGATTTAACCTAAAATTTGATTTTTCATATTATAGAAAGATAGATAAAGGACAAAACAGTAAAACAACTTTATTTTACTTTCTTTTTTTTCTTTTTTGCTAGAAGTTGATTTTACATGTTAATTCCTTACAAAAAAACCAATCTGTTTTCACTTTGTATATATAGATAGTAAATGTTTTCGACAATAAATGATGTGCATAATTCACATATGAGTATACATAAAATTTATATTACATTTTTGCATGTTAATTATTATCTTATTAACATTTTTATTACATATAATTTAGATCTAAGATTCATAATTTAAAATTAAAATATATTTAAAAATTCAAAATATTATTGTATTTATTTTGATAAAGTTTCAACAATAATATTTATAAATTAATTAATTTTTAAGTTTTATAATTGAATTTCTACAAATAATTACAAGCACTGTCAAATTGTCAAGCTAACAAGTTAAGCTAGACATGGCAATACTTTCCAATCCTATATTAATTTGTTTTAGTCCCAATGAATATAAATTAATAAGCCAGTCATATGTAAACATGTGACACTCCACAACTGTCATGTGGTCCCAATCAACAATAGCCAGTTAAGGGTGGTTATGTTGTTAGCATAGATTGAAAGACCATCTTGCCCCTTCAACTTCTATAAATAGTCAGGTATGGTTACATTATTCTTATTTTGAACACTTTTACTCTCAGTGTCACTATAAGCTTAGACTTAAGTTTTGGAGGGGTTTTGGTGGTCTCCACCACCTAAGCCTCTTTGTAAGCTATTCTGGCCACTATGCTACTGGAGAAAAAATGTTCATCATTTGGTGCCATTTGTAGTTTGAATGCCTATGATATCTTTTATTATCTTTCAAACTCTCTGTTTCATGAATTTTTTGCAATTAGCATTTCAACACTTTATAGTCTAAATTGCTTCTAGTTGATCTTTATATTCTTATCCTTGTTAATCTATAGATTTTTCTTCAATTCACCAGTCATACATCTAGCTATACTCTAATTCCATAGACATTGCAAAATCATAAATGGATCTACCAAAATTGTCTTACTATTTTATAGACGTTGTTGCTTAAGACCTCTGATGTATTTTACTGCTTAATTTCCTTACATTTATGCTTGATGATGTAAATCTTGTTGCTAATCATATGTTGACTCCATTTTTTTAGTTTTCAATTTGAAATTTCTTTAGTAAACTATCTCTGCAAGTACAAAACAAGTCTATGTTCCATCTCTATTATGCTTTTGTTATAGTAGGGTTATTGATAATTGATACAAGGATGATTTTATGCTTATCCATGGCATGACGTGTTTATCTGCTAAAGATTCCTCTACTCTTTCTTGGAACATTCACTTACAACATTGTTATATTATAATATTTACATTAATTTTTCAACTTTTCTTAACATTCTCATATAATCTATTGATTTTACCATTTAATCCTACCTTTTGAATTATTGAAAAATCTTCCATTTTTAGTCATTATATTGACTTTTGCTCTTAAACTATTTCACAAACACCTTTACGAATGTCTCATGCACCATTAGTTTCCTAATTATCCTCTATTTATTTTGAGCAAGAGTTTGAATCTAAGAATCTTGTTGTGAATAAGCAAAATGATAACGAACAGCATTCTATG
The DNA here is from genome assembly GCA_026873985.1 of Saraca asoca. Lineage (NCBI taxonomy): Eukaryota > Viridiplantae > Streptophyta > Magnoliopsida > Fabales > Fabaceae > Saraca > Saraca asoca. The sequence goes on along the minus strand of JANHAO010011115.1, from coordinate 6,574 downwards.
TAAAGATCTGAGGCTGGAGATGATAGTTGAACATTGACATACCAATAGTCTATCCATTGTCATTATAATAGACATTGTCATCATCAACATTTACATGAAAACTATAAGAAAGAAATACTACAAGGCGAAAATCGCTATTTGCGAACAAAGCTCGATTGAAGGCACCAAGCATTGCATTGGTAAAATGAACACCAACACAATGATGATCAACACAATCATTTTCATGACCAATAGAATAGGCATGACTATCAAACTCATGCTCATGGTCGAAGACCATTCAATAAGAAATCAGAAGATTTTGGAAATGAAAATACTAGTAGCTCCTAAACCAATGGTCATAGTTTGCATGAATGGAGTAGGAAAGTGAATCATTTAAATCCTCAAGATAATTAAGACTGATGATATAATGATCACGATGAGCAAGAAAATCTTCATCCTTTTACTTTAGCAATTATGAGAGTGTCAGTGCCTTAAAGCTTTAAACCCCAACCAATCTAGAATCATACGATGGCACAATAGATCCATAAGAACATATAAAGACATTCCATGCAATTATGCTACCTTTAGGCATGTTAGATGCAATCATGTGTAAAACTTTCTCTACTACCCTAGAAAAGATAGCACTTTGACAATTTATGAGTTTGAAACCTAATTTAATTTATTGGTTCCGAGATTTGGCCAAACAAATTTTAGTTCATTTTGCTGTATTACAAGCTCATAAGAAGACCAATGCCTCTCTAATGACTATTAAACAAAGAAAGAGTGAATCATTGAAAGAACTAGGCCAATTCAATCAAGCTACATTAGAAATCAAGGATCATTTTAATCAGTCTCCAATCTAGTGATTTCTCTAAATCTTTGGCTAAGAAGCCACCAAATAATCTGACAGACCTACTAGCTCAATCAATTAAGTTTACAAACATTGAAGGAGTTGAACAAGCAAAAAGACAAGTCAAATAGGGAAATTAGGATCAATAAAAGAATGGCAAGGGTGATTGAAAAGACAAATATGTGGTGAAACCACATTTCAATGATTATACTTTGCTCAACACCATAATGAAGAAAATCATGGATGATGTAAAGGCTAGTGAACTGATGAAGCTACCTTCACAAAAAAATCAAAAACCACCTCTCTAGGAGTGAAAAAAATATTGTAAATTTGACACGCATTAGAGTCTTGATATAGATGAATGCATCAGTTTGAAGAATGAAATTGAAAAGCTAATTAGAAGGGCCATTTATAACAATATAAAAATATGACCATTCTAAAAATCAGCAATCATACAAACCATGGAATGATCATAAACCAAGTGAACAAACCTAATCATACTCTCGCAACAAATAATTGGATGAGAAATGCAAAAAGCCAAAAGTTGTAAGGGTGGTAGAAATCATTGTTGGATGATTCGTAAGAGGGGGAACCTCAAGAAATGCTTGGAAGAGACACTTATAATCAGTAATGATAGTAGAAGAGAAATGACCAAAACAAGGATCTAAGCCCGTCATCTCATTCTCTAAAGTAGACTATACTTTACATTTTGATCAAGATCATGATAACCCAAAGCTGATAACAACAACTATCCATAATTATGCTATAAAGAGAATTTTCTTTTTTTTAGTCACGGTAGCTTGTCATACATCTTGTATGCTCACACAACATGGGCACTTCATATATCAATCAAAAATTTGGTCTATTTCTCAAGAAAACATGTGCCAGTCCTAGAGTTGGTAAAGTTGAGGTTTATATGGGATCATGACCCCAAATTTGCAATGTTAGCATAGAATTTTTGGTGGTTGATGCATCCAACACAGTTTCCAATGCTATACTTGAACGGACATCACTAAATCAAGCTTGAGTGATAGTGTTGATGCCTCATTTGTTAATGAAGTTCCCCACCAAAAATGGTGTGGAGCAAGTTAGAGTTGATCAAATTGTAGCCTAGAGATGTTACATGACTAGCCTTGAAGGAGGCCAAACATCTAGAGTTAGCATATAACTTGAGCTTGAACAAAAACCCATGAATGAAAAAGAAAAAAAAACTAGTTGTAAAGCCCTCTAAGTACAGAAAGAAGCTTAAAGAAAAAGAATAATGATCAAATGGCCAAGTAACTAGAAATATGAACACTATAAGACTAGGGTTGTGATTAACATGTCATAATTCTAAGAAGTCCAAGTAAGCCATAATTAGTTTTTCTCACTTATTGTCTTGAGAAAGATTAGGCATGACAAGTCTCTACAATCATTGTTAATAACTCGAAAAGCATAAATATCTGAACATATAGCTCAAGAACCAATGATTAAAATGATCATTAGGGCACAAGATGCCTATGAGCATAAATAGCTTAAATATTGGTAATTAAAATAACCATCGGGGAACAAGATACTTATGAGCATAAATAGCTTAAAACATTGATAATCCAAATTATCACTAAGGCACAAGATGCCACGAGCATAAATAGCTTGAAACATCAGTAATCAAAATGATTATCATGGCATAAGATGCTTATGAGCATAAATGGCTCAAAACCAAAATGATCATTGAAGTAAACTATGGAAATCATAGATCTTGCCCTTATTCCTCTTTGGGAATGTATATACTCCTTTATATAAAATAAATTCTTCTTTTGTATCTTAATAGAAATTGTGATTTATCCCTTTTTTTAATTAAAAGACATGGTAGAATATTAATTGAATATGAAAACAACAAAATTAATAGTTAGGTAGCAAGATTAAGAATGTAGGAGCAGAAAAGTAAAGATTAAGACACAAGTTTTTAAAGTGGTTCAACTTGAATTGAAACCACAATTCAAGTTTACTCCACTTGATCATTCCTCAATCGGAAGACCACTTCAATTAAAAAGAAAATATCCGGATTTACTAGGCTCCTGAAATACCAGTTTATAATAAATAATAACACAAGAATTACAAGAATCTTGCTAACCTATAAGAATTACAAACAGGCTCTTCTAAACCTAAAACAAACACAAGAAATTATAATAGGATCTTGCTAACATAAACAAGATTTCTATAAACCTAGACACCTTAAAGAAAATATAAGAAAAGAATAAAGTAAAGTAAAATACAATACTAGAGAAGGATTTGAGAAACAATTCTCAAATATCTAAGATGAATTCAATAGAACTTTGATTTAGAATTTCTTGATTATATCTCAGAATTCTTGTGAGGCAAAGAGAAATTAGGTTTTGCTCTTTGATCTGGGAGTTTTGCACTTGAAGGATGAAGAAAACTATGAAAATTACTGAAGGTAGTTGGGCTTTTATAACTACTATAATGAACTATAATAAAATAATTGATTTTTAGTTAATGAATTGATTACTAAATCAATTCAGAGAAAAATCCCAACTTTCAATTTTAAAAAATTTCAAAACTATTTTTCATGAATTGATGTATGAATTAATTCATATGGGTATTCAAAACATGAATTGATGTAGGAATCAACTTGTAATGTGTAAAATAGTTTTTATAAAATCTATACTTTCTTCAAGTGGTTTTCCTACCTGATTTGAAAATATTTGTTTGAATCAAAGTTCTTTTGAAATTCATTTACAAGAAATTCTAAAAAATAAAATAATTCCTAATTTCTAATATAGATCTTCTTGAATCACAAATGTATATTTTGAAACCTGCAAAACAAATTGAAATAAGTAGTGAAACATAATATCAAATTGTAATGTAAAAAATCAGTTAAAATTGTTTTTCAACATCAAAACCAGGGAATATGTGTAGTTAGGGTAACCTAGGCTAACAAGGTAAAAAATAGCTAAAAGCAAAAATAGCTTAAGGTCCGAATGATCCCAAAGGCATAAGATGTCTAAGAGCATAAAAAGATCAAACATGGATAATAGATACCAATGAGCCATAGGTTCTCTATCAAAGGATAAAAAGATTATAAATAATGCTTAAAACTATAATTATTAAACTCAAAAGGCCATTGGAGCCTAAAACCAAATGAAAAGGACATAAACATTCGTATTGAAATTATACATATATCATGCAAACTGTAACACCCCCTAGGGTTGACTTAACTAGAATCAAACACAGGGCTAGAAGGGTGACCAATTGACCATGGGCTCAATCGCTAAGTGTGGATTGACCAGGTCAACCAAATCTTAAGAGGTAGTTAATTAGTTGATGTCAAATCAGACAAAATTTGGTGCACAATATTTGAGGTGACAGAATTCTAGTGCCATCAAGTCATTTACTGGAGTTAAAACCCTATCGGTAAAAAGTCCTTATTCACTTCTGATCCAAAAACTCAAATCTGAGATAAAATGATTGAATTGAATATGAATTTTATCTTATTTTATCTCATCTTTATGTTCTATTAGTTTCTAACCGATTAATTCTTTTATATCATGATCATTGCAATAATAGATCTAGGCATAGAATGAAAAATTATGAACTTCCCTTCATTTACTGAGTGGAAATTCTACCCTCTAATTTCCTTCTCATATAAAGTATATATTTTAAAATTATCCCTAAGTTTTTTTATATGATTGAGAATCTGGAATTAGGCCTAAGGATTTAGGCGGTATATACTACAAAGGATATGATTATGGATTTGAAGGAAAAATGTGGATAACATTACGCCTAAGTAAATTTAGTGTATAATTATGAATTTAGGATACTACAGGAATTATTAATGGGACCTTAGAATTTAATTAGTTATAGGAATTGTATTCCTACGTGATTACTTGAAATTACTACTCAAATGATCTATTGCTTGTAATAGATGAAAGGAAATTGCAAAAGTAGAAAAAGATACCAAGTTAGGGGAGATTCTTAGGATCCCAATTTTACATAATCATATAAGCATAAACTTTCAAGTCTTGTATGGATTTTCAGGGAAAATATTTAAAGTTTATTTTAAACTTTAAATTTATGTTCTCTAAATAATCACTAAGATTTTAACAAGAGTATTATTTATAAATTATATTATCGAATCTTTTATTCCTTATTTTATTTTATTTTATAAAATTTTTCAAGAACTAATTATTTTTTCTACACCATTATTTTACTAAGTTCTATTTTTATTTTATTATATTAAATTCATACTTGTCATTGTTGTTTCAAACACACAGTAAACTTCAAGGAATTAAAGTGTTTCTTAAGAAAATGTGTTTAACCTTTTTCTATGGATTCATGAGCATATAGTGTGCATAGAAAGGATAGGATATTAGAAGGAAAATTATAAAGTCATAAGACAAAGGTAGTGGAAAGGGATCCAAAAAGGAGAGATGTATAGAATTGGAAAGACAAAGAAATGTTCATGTTTGAGAACTTGTATGTAAAGGTGAGAGCTGGGGGACCTATATGCACTAGGAGATGTATATTCATGGAACTAGTTTATCATAAGGTGGCGGACTGCCTATGATCTAGGCACAGTGTAGGAGGGCATAAAACTCAAGAAATTTTTATTAATGTCTCAAAGGACATATTATTTACTCAAAAGACATTGCTCTTCCATGGCTTACCGAATGCTAGCATAATTTGTGTTAGCCTTAGAGTGAAAATTGTTAGCTTTAAAGATTGTTTGATCAAGTCACTCTAATCTACACATTGGTTTTAATGTTGAAAAACATCTTTTAGAAAAACAAATTTTAGACATTTCTATTCGACAATGTAAAAATATATTTGTTTCATTATTATTTGATATATTGTTATTATTTGTTGCTAATTTCTATTTGATTTAAGGTTATATCAATTTTTTAAGGACATCAAGTATGCAAGACTTTGATGCAAGAAGATTATTTTTTTAACATTTTTTTTACTTAGGATTATATTGTAAATAAACTCATATAGTAGTTGATCCATATCTTTTTAAACCAAAAAAGTAAGAAGAAGAGAAAAATGTTTTGAAGAAAATCAATTTTTTTTAAAACAATTTTCTGCACTCCAAATCGAAGTCACTTCGATTTATAGAAGAATTTTTGCAAACACAAATCAAAGTTACTTCGATGTACACAAGAAATTTTTGAAAACACAAATCTAAGTCACATCGATTTATGTAGTTCAAACTGACTTACCGAAACTTTTGATTTTTTACCACTTCGATGCATACATCAATGTAACGATGACAAATAATACACTATACATCAATTGCACACCAAGGCATTAGTGAAATAACAGACCACAATTGATGTCACATCGATGTATCAATGAATAAACCATTTTTTTTGTTACAGATGGTTATGGCAGTTATAATCACCTAACTACTCTATCTATATAAACAATTTTCCTGAGGAAATCAATACAATTTGAAAACAATTGAAGAAATGATTTGATACAGTTGATTTCAGAGCTCAAAAATGACTTTTACACAATTCTCTCTTCTTCATTTTTCTACTATTTCTGAAGATATTTTTCATATTTTTTGATTAAGCTTTCTGGATCATCTACAATACAAGCTTATCATTAATTTGTTTAAGATTTACATCTTAAACATTTGGTATTATATTTCTCACACATTTTATCTCTATTTTTATTTTGAGATTTCTAGGGATTTAGAAATCTTGTATAGGTTAGCAAGAACCTGTCAAATCTTGTGTTTTT
>JANHAO010011114.1:0-17202 GCA_026873985.1 Saraca asoca | reverse complement strand
TTGATGAAAATGGAGTAATTATAAGAAACAAAGCTAGGCTGGTAGTAAAAGGATATAACCAAGAAGAAGGAATAGATTTTGATGAAACCTTTGCACCAGTAGCTAGACTGGAAGCCATTAGGGGGTTGTTAGCATTTGCTTGTAAAAGACACTTTAAACTTTACCAAATGGATGTTAAAAGTGCTTTTCTAAATGGTTACATTTTAGAGGATATCTATGTACAATAGTCCCTAGGCTTTGAAGACTCCCTAAATCTAAATTGTGCAAAGCCTTATATGATTTGAAACAGGCACCTAGAGCCTAGTATGATAGACTTAGTAAGTTTTTAATCCAAAAAGGCTTTAAGAAAGAGACTGTTGATACAACACTTTTTTGAGAAGGGTAAAGATATTTTACTTGTACAGATTTATATAGATGACATTTTTTTGTCTCTACAAATGAGCAATTATGCAAAAATTTCTCAAAGTTAATGAAAATGAATTTGAGATGTCCATGATAGGGGAGCTGACCTTTTTCCTTGGTCTGCAAATTAAACAATTCTGTATTTTCTTATGTCAAACTAAATATACTCTTGAATTATTAAAGAAGTTTCAGTTTGATAAATGTAAACCTATAGGAACACTTACAAGTCCATCTTTGAAATTAGATAATGATTTGAATGGAAAGAGTATAGATCCTACTCTATTTAGAGGAATGATAGGTAGTTTGTTATACTGAACTGCTAGTAGACCTGACATTATGCTTAGTGTTTGTGTGTGTGTGCAAGATATCAAACTAATCCAAAGGAATCACACCTATCAGCAATTAAAAGAATTTTTAGGTACTTAGTAGGAACCAAATATTTAGGACTTTGGTATCCCAAATATGATAGTTGCAGTTTATTAGGATATTCTGATGCAAATTATGCAGGGAGTAAAATAGATAGGAAGAGTACTAGTGGTGCTTGTCAATTCATTACACATTCATTGGTTTCATGGCCATGTAAAAAACAAAACTGTGTTGCTTTATCTACTGTTGAGGCAGAGTACATAGCTGCTGGAAGTTGTTTTGCCTAGATTCTTTGGATGAAACAACAACTTTCAGATTATGGACTGAAGTTTCAGAAAATTTCAATACTTTGTGACAACTCAAGTGCCATAAACATTACCAAAAACCCTGTAATGCATTCTAGGACTAAGCAGATTAGGCACCCCTTTTTGAGAGATCATGTTCAAAAAGGAGATATTTCAATAGATTTTGTTAAAATAAATTTTCAATTAGCTGGTATTTTCATAAAACCTTAACATGAAAAGAGATTTATATTCATTAGAAGAGAAATTGGAATGATGAACCTTGAAGAAAGAATTTATTATGATAAAAAAGTAAGCATACTCAGGGATTAATTTTATTACTATCATCATCCTCTATATAACCATCAAGAATATCATCTTTGGTTTCAATTTCATCATGAAATCTTCTTGGCATTCATACTCATTATCTCCAACGTCTACATTGAGCAACAATTCTTTATAATGATCATCATCATCTCTTAAATTTCCAATTGGGTCATTTTCAGCCTCAATAGGCATTAATTGCTTTATTTCATCATTTTGATAAGCATTTATTTCTTCATTCTCTTCTTGCTCCTTGTGAGGAGTGTTGATGGCATTTTGTGCTACGATTTTGATTACAACAAGCCAATCTAACTTTTCATGTTGGCTACCATGATATGATGTGTAATAGATTTGAATTACCTATTAGGCAAAGATGAAAGGGTCATACTTGTTATATCTTCTACTAGTTCAAACTTCAACAATTCCATATTGATGGTGAATTTTAGTGCCTTTTGTTTTAGGTCATACCAATGACATTTAAAAAGAACCAATTTATTCATTCAAAGTCCTGAGCATTCAACTTGTACACCTACTCAAGATAACCATAATAGTCATTTTCTATTTGACACCCTTCAACTCCTCTTATGCAAGTACCACTATTGTCAGATTTCTTCATTTGATTATATGCTTTTGTGTGAAATTTATATCCATTGACAAAATAAACAACCCATGTGTCCACCAATCTTTTAGGCCCTAAGCAATGTCTTTAATGAATTGATCATTGATAATCATGTTTGGATTGTTGATCTATTATGAACAATTGTCTTGTAAATAAAACAAATTGAAAGATAATGTTCATAAATAAATGAAGTGATAAACACTTACATATTGTTGATACCATGATGGAAAATCTCTTCCTAATTGATTTTCAACATTTGTGTCATTTAAATTTGGATCTTGAGCCCTTAGATCTTCTTCATATAAACTACAAAGAAAAGTGTAGTATAATGATAGCTACAACCACATTAAAATGTAAAACATAATTTTAAGGCTTTCATTTTATACTTGTTATATGGTAAAAATAAGGAAGGGATGAAAGCATTGTCCCACATCAATAAGAAGTTAAGTGAGCTTATGCCTTATAAGGCTGGGGGCTCACCCCTCCCATGTGAGGGTCCTTTTAAGAAAAAGGACAAAGTCGTGAGAGCTCCAAGTCAAAGCAGACAGTACCTTACATGGGGTAAGTTCACCTCGATCATCATCATTGGTACCATCTGTGGAGACCCTTGGCCATACTCAATGTACAAGCCCACCCAATTGGGGGGCCTATGTTGTGGTAAAAATAAGGAAGAGGCGAAAGCAGAGTTTCAAATCGATGAGAAGTTGAGTGATCTTGTGCCTTATAAGGCTGGGGGCTCACCCCCTTCCATGTGAGGGCCCTTTTAAGAAAAGGACAAAGTCATGAGACCTTTACATGAAAGCGGACAATACCTCACGTTGGGCAAGTTCACCTCGATCATCATCATTGGTGCCATCTATAGGGACCCTTGGCTATACTCAATGCATAAGCCCACCCAATTGGGGGGCTTATATTGTGGTAAAAATAAGGAAGTGGCAAAAAAAGATTCCCACATTGATGAGAAGTCGAGTGAGCTTATGCCTTATAAGGCTGGGGGCTCACCCCCTCCCATGTGAGGGCCTTTTTAATAAAGGACAAAGCTATGAGATCTCTAGGTGAAAGCGGACAATACCTTACATGGGGCAAGTTCACCTCAATCATCATCATTGATAATGTTGTGGGTATTTTTAGAACTAAACAAATGGGCTGGTAAAAGCTCAATGGACAAGCCCAACTGATAAAGGCTCAGCTCAACTAGGATTGAGGTCGCAAAAGTAAGGTATTAGGTCACCAAATGTGAACTCAGGTCACTAGCTAACAAGGGTCAAAGCAAAAGCCTCATGTCATTAAGGATGAGGTTTAGCCCGCAACTCGAAGCATGCCCTCCCAGCCATCAATTTAAAAAAGACTATTCACTTACTTTTTTAATATGAATCCATTATTAATCATTGTAATTGATTTGTGATCCATTTCCATTATGGAATACAATGTAACACTCTAGCTACTATAAAAAGAAGGTTGAAATCATTGTAAAGAGAAGACATAATACAGATAAAATACTAAAAACTTAGTAAAAGTCTAAAAAATAATATAATCATGGACATCGACCTTGCATTTGGCTGAACCACATTAATAAGCTCTTGGTGTCCCTTGTTCTTTCTCTTTTTCTCTCTTTTCTCTGCAAATTTTCCTTCACAACTTGCGGTTTGGGGTGCTAGACTTGGGTTGACCAGATTTTGCTATTAACATTTTGGTGCTAGAAGGAGGACCCTAAACTATATTCTTTCTCTTCGATTTATCATGCAACTATAATGGCTAGAGGAAGAACCATTGGGAGTATAGATATTGCTATTGACTAGCCTAAGAGTCATGGGGAACAATAATGGGATATGCTACCAGGTAGAGGCTAGGTCCTTCTTGTGGTAGGCACCTCCACTATCCCTACTATAGGTGCTATCACTATCATGGCTCCATTGGCCCTTTGCCAACTTGTTGCTTTTGTCCATGGGACTGACAGAGCGCAAATGTGGCACCAGTGTCAGGAGGTGCTTGAAAACACAGTGAGGGAGTTGGCTGATATAGTTAGGGCATTGGCTCAGGCATAGGCTCAGGGCCCCCGAAGACAAGTTGAGGTCACTGTGGCCAAAGGGGAACTCTAGTAGCCATGAGAAGGAGCTTAGCAGGAGAGGCCAATCAGAGGAGAACATCAGTGAGCTAGTTTAGTTCTCTCTTCCAATTCATGACTAAAGTCGGAGGTCCATCGAGCTGGTAAGGATGATGATGGAGATAATTAGCAACGTGAGGGTTCACGTCGAAAAGAAAGCTCGAATAGGACCAATCGGGGACACAGATCAGATCATTATTTACTAGGTCATCGATCCACTAGTTGTTGATTTGAGGCATAAGATTCGATGGTGGAAGAGCTACTTCAGAGGGTATAGCAGTTAGAAAAATGCCCTCTGACTCAAGATCATCAAGATTGTTATAAGGAGAGGACACCATTCATTAGGGAGATTAAGACAGAGCCTCTCCCTTATAGGTTTAAGATCCCTAACATCCTATAGTACAATGGAGATAGTGACCTATATGACCACCTAGATGTGTTCAATATCTAGATGGATCTTCAAACAACTAATCCACTGGTCAAATGCTATGTCTTCCCAGCCACCCTTGGAGACATACCTCGAACATGGCTTAGGAGTCTACCAACTTGCAACATTCACAGTTAGGAAGAATATTAGAAGAGATTCATCAACCAATATAAGGCACTGAAAAGGCAGTTTGTACCATCCTGCCACCTCGTGATAGTCTTCCAGTGAAAAAATTAATCGCTAAAAGACTATGTCACCTGGTTTAGGCTCAAAGTCAACAATGTAGAGAATCCCTCAAATGAAAGCACCTTGATAGCGATCTCTACAAGACTTTGCAAGGGCAGGAAACTATACTAGAGTATAAACAAGCCTCCAATGAGGGACTCGAGTGAATTTTACGAGCGAGCTACCAAGGAAATTAGGTGGGAGGAGACCTTTGGCCTAAAGAAGTCTAACTAGAAGGATGAGGCGAGTAGCTTTAACCAAAGTAAAAAGAGAAACAAAGGCGGGAGCAGCAAAGAGGGTTAGAAGGATGGCTTTGATAGCCAGGCCATAAAAAAGGTTAGGAGTGAGTGACCTTAGTGTCAAGGTCGCTACAATAGCTACAACATCCTATTGGATACTCAAGGTAGGATCTTTGTAATAGAGAAAGATAGGGATGCTGGGTTTCCATGCAGTAAGCACAACGAAAATTTAAAAAATTCCCATCTAGATCACACACATCTTTCCGCATGATTTGTGATATACCTAATCACTACCTTTTAGGCCACCCTACTAAAGGTCACATAAGACAGTGTCAAAGTAAATGACTCTTCATTTAGGAAACAGTGGTGATTTCAGGTCAAAAGACTTTATACATTATGGTCACTATAAGAATTGCTTATGACATATAACCATCCTGTAGCATTCTTAAAGCGGGTTGGTCCAATACATTTTGTTCTCTAACATATACCCATGTAACGACTTGATATCTTATATCCATGACTTTTGGTCATCAATCATCATTATTGCTATCCCAGTTCACAACAATACTAGACGAGGGACATTTTAAGAATAACAAATTATTCTAGGGCAATTATTATATTTATTTATATTACGCAGATATAACCAAAATAATAATTGAATTGCCATTAAAATGTAATACAATGTATGCAAAAACAATCATCCCATGATTGGCTTCTAGGGCATAAACTAACAAGGGAGGACTTTGGGAAGCCCGGATCCCTGAGAACTCCCAATAGGCTCAAGAATAGAGATAAGTTTTACACTTATCGCAATGATATCGAGCATAATACTTCAGAATGCTGGGTGCTTAAGGATGCCATTGAAGATCTCATCAAGAGGGATCACTTGAGGGACTATGCGGCGCAACCTTCGGGACAACGACCTTACTAGGCCCAATAACCAATGTAGCACCAGTGTCAACAGACCCTTGAACAAGAAGAGGCACCCTCAATGAGGATTATATTTGCCATCCATAATGGGCTTCACATTGTAGGCACTTCAAACAGGTCGCACAATTACTACATGCGAGAGACAAGTCTCATCTTGCTCATGAGTCATAGTGAATATGAAAGACTCACCAGGAAAGCAAGGGTGACCTTAGACAACATCACCTTCACAAATGAATATGCATAGGGAATACATTTTCCCCATAATAACATGTTAGTTATCCAAGCCAGAATCAGCAACGTCGAGATGCAAAGAATAATGATTGATATCGATAGCTCAATGAATGTTATGTATAAGAGGTGCTTTAAGTAGATAGGATTAAGTGCAAGCTAGTTGAAGCCTTCCCCTGAGCCCCTCTATGGCTTCATAGGAGATAGAATATTACTAGTGGGGTAGATCAAGCTCTTTATTACTTTAGGAGATTCAAATTGCCAAGCCACTATCTTGGTAGACTTCTTGATAATAAACTATCCCTTAACATATAATGTGGTGCTGGGGTGACCTGTAATGAATGACTTGGACATGGTCACATCAACCAAGACACTAAGCATTAGATTCCTGACACCCAGTGGAGTTGGATGTGTGCGAGGTGAACAACACATAGCTCGACGCTGCTATGAGGATGTGGTCAAGCTTAGGGTGAGAGGAAAAAAGGTTAATGTGATTTCTGGTAGAGAACCATGAGCTATGAGTACAATAAGGTTCAGCCATGACCTCAACCCCTATGAGGTGGATGTAGATAGAGCAACTAGCCCAGTAGAGGAGCTTGAAGATGTATAGGTTAGCGAGGTAGATGTTGAGAGATGCCTCAAGCTGGGAAAAAGCTTGTCTTCAGATATGAAAATTTAGCTAGCTAAATTTCTTAAGGTGAACCTAGATGTCTTTGCCTAGAATCATAAAGACATAGTGGAGATTGACCTTAGAGTCATGTCACATAAGCTCAATATCGACCCTTTTCACAAGCTAATTCGCTAGAAAAGAAGACTTATGGCTACTGAGTATTATGCCACTCTTAAGGAAGAGGTGGATAAACTTCTAGCTAATAAGTTTATTTGAGAAGCCCATTACTTGTCTTGGGTAGCCAACCTTGTGCTTGTGCAAAAGAAGAACAATAAATGGAGAACCTGCATTGACTTCATGGACCTTAACAAGGCATGTCTAAAGGATAGCTTTCCCCTCTAGAGGATTGATTAGCTCATGGATGCAATTGTAGGTCACCAAATTTTGAGCTTTATGGATGCCTACTTAGGGCACAATCAAATCCCTATGAACCCACAAGATGAGGAACACACCTCATTCATCACTGATAGCGAGTTGTATTGTTATAAAGTGATGCCCTTTGGACTGAAGAATGCAAGGGTAACCTACCAACAGTTAGTGACTATGATGTTCAAGGAATAAATAAAAAAAAATAATGGAGGTGTATGTGGACAATATGTTGGCAAAGTCCAAACAAGTCACCAACCATATCCACGATCTAGGGGAGATGTTCCAAATTCTAATGAGGTATCAAATGAAGTTTGAATCCACACAAGTGTGCCTTTGGGTTGGCTTTGAGAAGGTTCCTCAGATTCATGGTCAATAATAAGGGAATTGAAGCAAATCTGAAGAAAATCAAGGCACTCATTAACAAGAGATCCCTGACTAGAGTCAAGGATGTGTAGAGCCTTAATGGTTAAGTTGTAGCACTCAGTAGGTTTATCTTGAAAGCTACAAATAGGTGCTTCCCTTTCTTTGATGTGCTAAAGAAAGGGAAATGCTTTGAATGGATTGAGCAATGTGAGATTGCTTTTTAGCAACTAAAGGAGTATATAAGCCGAGCTCCTCTTTTGTCCAAACCAAAGGAAGGTGAGAAGCTTATCATTTACTTGGGAGTATCTTAGCATGCTCTTAATGTAGCTTTCATACAAGAAGAAGGTGAAGCTCAATTCCTAATCTATTATGTTAGCAAGAGGTTGCTAGATGCCAAAACAAGGTACTCATTGATGGAAAAGCTTGCTTACTGCCTCGTGATTGCATTAAGGAAGCTATGACCTTATTTTTAGGTGCATAGCATAGAGGTGCTCACATAATTCCCACTCAAGTAGATCTTGTAAAAGATAGATACCTCAAGTCACCTGCTCAAGTGGGCAGTTGAGTTAGACCAATTCGATATTGAGTACAAGCCTAGACCAGTAATCAAGTGGAAAGCCTTGGTGGATTTCAATGTAGAGTTCATAAGGCCATGGAAAAGGAAGTAGAGGCCTCAGAGGGTCCATATTAGGAATTATATGTTAACAGATCATCAAGTGAGTAGAAGGCTAGGCAGAAGTGCTTTTGATTAGCCTAGAGGGACACAAAATCCTTTGTTCACTGAGATTTGGATTTCAAGCCATGAATAATGAAGTAAAGTATGAAGCATTGTTAGCTGGGCTCTATTTGGCAAGAGAGATACGAGCTTAAAACCTGAGGATATTTAGCAATCCCTAACTCATTGTCTATCACATACGAGGTGAATATTAGACAAGGAGATTAAAAATGTCCATTTACCTTCAAAAGGTTTAGGAACTGCTTAGCTCTTTTTGGCATTATGAGTTTAATCAAATTTCGTCAGCTCAGAACATACATGCACATGCATGAGGTCATTTGGCCACAACTAGGGATGTAGATTTCTTAGGGGTATTCCCAGTGGAGTTTCTTCCATTACTAAGCATGGATCAGAAGGATGCAGTGATGGCAATTGTTGTGGCATAGGACTTATGGATGGTTCCAATTGTAGATTATCTACAAGATGTCAAGTTGCCAAAAGACAAGTTAGAAGCACATCATTTGGGAGCTTGAGTAGCCAGAGAGTGTATCAACAATGGCATGTCATATAAAAAAGGATTCTCAACTCAACTTTTAAAGTGCATAGATAGCCATGATTGTGACATTGTCTTGAAGGAAATTCACACCAGCCATTGTGGAAATCATACTGGGGGGCTATCTCTAGCTCAAAAAGCACTTCGGTGAGGGTTCTATTGGCTAACAATGAAGCAGGATGCCACTGACCTCATGAAAAAGTGTGACAAGTGTCAGAGGCTTGCTAAGGTCCCGTGAGCTCCACCAGCCTACCTGCGATAGATGGTCAGTCCATGGCCCTTTGTGATCTAGGGCATAGACCTAATTAGACTACTCCTAACAGGTTATGGGAAGTGCAAACATGTAGTAGTTGTTGTTGATTATTTCACCAAATGGCTAGAGGCAAAAGAATTGGTAGAAATCTCTTTTATGAAGATTGAAAAGTTCATATGGACTAATATTATTTGCAGGTTTGGAGTCCCTCAGTAGATCATGATTAACAACAGGACCCAATTTAACGATGAGTAATTCATCAAGTTTTGCAATGATCTTAAAATTATGAAGAGCTTCTCAATTGTAGACCATCCTCAGGCCAATGGACAAGTTGAGGTTGTCAACAAGATCATCAAATAGATCTTGGAGATGAGGTTGGAGGCTAAAAAGGGAGCATGGGTAGATGAGCTATAGAAGGTGCTTTGGACTTACAAAACCATAGCCGGTAGTACCACAGGAGAAACTCCCTTTTCAATGGTGTATGGATTTGAGGCCATGATCCCAGTAGAATTTGAAGTGACTTCACAATGATGAGCTATATTCAGTCTAGAGGATAACAATCAACTACTCACTACAAGCCTCGACCTTGTAGAAGAGACAAGAGAAATAGCTTGCTTCAAGGTTGCAACATATCAGTAATTGGTCACGAGATAGTACAACTAGAAGATCTGAGTCTAAAATTATAAAATTGGTGATCTTGTACTATGCCTTATTCTTCTTGGAGCTCGTAAGGCCAGTGACAAGACACTAGGTCTGAACTTGGAAGGACCATACATAATCAAGGAAAACTTAGGAAATAGAGCTTATCACTTGACGAATAGAAATTTCTCAAGCTTGGAATGCTAAGCATTTATGCCTATATTTTCAATAGAGATTTTAGGTTGCCCTTCTAATCTTATAATATTATTCAAAAATTAATAAAAACACTCAAGTTTTTCCTTAAATTCTTACATTTGTGTTTATTAATTTCTGAATAAAATCTCTACAAAGCATTATACATGAAGTGAGCTAAAAAAAATGCTAGCTGAGGCACGACCTACTTGGACAATTCATTGTAATGAGGCGTAACCTATCTGGGCATTCAACCTAACAAATATATATTGTCATGGTTTGCTAGCTGAGGAGCAACCTACCTAGGCAATTCATTGTTAGCTGAGGCGTGACCTACTAGGCATTCATCTTGACAAAGTAATGTTATGTTAGTTGAGGCACATTCATGCAACCTCCATGGGCACTTGATTCATGCAAGCTGAGATGCATTCATGGGACCTACCTGGGCACTTGACTTGTGCAAGCTGAGATGCATATATGCAACCTACTTGGGCACCCGACTCATACTAGCTGAGACATATCTATGTGACCTACCTGGGCATTTGACTTATACTAGCTAAGGCACATCCTTGTGACCTACCTGGGCACTCGATTCATGCTAGCTGAGGCACAGCTTTCATGCAACTTACTTGGGCACTCGACTCGTGCTAGCTAAGATGCAGCTTTCATGTGACCTACCTTGATACTCAACTCATGCTAGCTGAGGCGCAACTTTCATGTGACCTACCTAGGCACTCAACTTATGCTAGTTGAGATGCAGCTTTTATGTGATCTACTGGGCACTCATCTTCACAAAAAATTTATCAAGTCATGGTTTATTACCTGAGATCCATTTGTATTAACCTATATGTTATCATTTGTGACCTACTTAGTATTCAACTTGACTAATGTTTGTTAAATCATGATTTGCTAGCTATTATATGCAGCCTATTGAGCATTCAACTATGGAAACTAAGAAGAATTAAGCGGGGATATTATAAAAAGTTCATTTAACATCTCCTTTAATGAGGTAAATTTACACAAAGTTCAAGAATGAAATTCAAAATTACAAAAATCACAGCCTAAGAAGGTTAGCCCTTAGTGGCTAAGCTCTTATGGGATGGAAGGTTAACATATGGGGCAACTAGGTCATTCTTCATTTGATCATCAATGGCTTCCATGACCTGCGAGCTACTCTATTTTTGAATAGCACCCTAAGCTGGAGAAACTCCACTTGTAGACTCCAGGCCCTTATTGGAAGAAGTGGCCTTCGCAGCCTCCTCGAAACCCTTTATAGCCTCAAGAGCATCCTCATCGAAAAAGGAGAAATCCATCTTTGGGTGCCACTCCCACAAAGTGTATAAGAAGGACGTGTTGGTTTCAGATTTTGCATTTTCTTCCACTTTTGCAATAGCACATCAGTCTCTACCTTAACCCAAGTGACCTCTTCTTCTTTCAGAGTAACTTCTTCCCTGGCCACCTCGTACTTTTTCTTAGCCTCAGCTTGCTGCACTATCACATGTAGTTTGCCTTTTACTTTTCTCAGCTCATCAACTACTTTATTGAGGCTGGATGTGATAGCCTTACAATTTGCCACCTCATGAGATAGAGCTTCCTTGACTTCTTTTTTGGCAGCCTCGGCATTTCTTGTTCTATCCTTTAGCTCCAGTGCCTTAGTAGTCATAGTTGCTAGGTCACTTTCAAGTTTTTCCTTCCCCTCATCCCATTCTAGGAGTGCACCCCTCAACTTTATTGCTCCCAGCATGCTCTAAAAAATCAAATGGTCAAGTCAGATTACAAATAGGTAAAAGAACCAAGATGAAAGGACTTTACTTACCAATAGGCTATGACAAGCTACATAGCCCATGAATCCCTCACTTGAGAACTCCTTTGACTCTAATGCTCTGGTGCAGGGCCCTAGGATCATATCCACATTTTCCCAAAGGAAGTCGAAGTACTCCTTTATCTTTGGACTAAGACTGAAAGGTTGCTTCTCAATTTTGACTCAGGTGCCACCTGTTCTGAAGTGGCAACAACTCTTTTCCCTTTGTCCACTCTTCATTTTTTGCCAGGGGGCTTGGATGGGGGTGTGACCTCGAGAGCCTCAACCACCTTAGGATGCAAGGTGGGAATTGGCACCTATGAGGATGCTACTGCCAATGCCAGAGAAGATTGACTTGTAGTAGTGGGGGTTACAGCAGCATCCGAAGTCGATAAAGTCATGGCAACAACACAGTCTGCAGATAGAGCAGAAGGAGGGGTTGGTGGCTTTTGGAGGATTAACTTCACTATGCTTTCATAATCTTGAAAGTTTGTTGGGTTGACCTCCTTAATTTGGTGAGCTCTGATCTCTCTGGTGAGTTCGATGTTTCAAGCTGGAGTAAGCTTGTGTGAACACAGGAGATCCTTGTCAAATTTGAGGTCATTTTTGAGATCATACACAACAATGAATTGGCGAAACACTTCAACCTCCTCAGCCCCAAGCATTAGTTTCTCCTTGCCAGTCCTATTTGCAAAATAAAATAGAATGTTAGAAAAAATATAATAAGTACTTGAATTCATGGAAGCTCACATATCCTTAGGTCACTTATTGGGAATAAGAATGAAATTGAAATTGTGAAGATGATGCAGAGATAGGAAAGAGATATAAAACCAGTGAGTCTTGTAGTTCCACACATTAAATTTGTCCTTGGCATCCTCCTGTGGCAAAATCCTCTTATACTCAGTTTGCCAAGCTGAAAAATAATAAATCCCATCTTGTTGACCTATGCTCTTAATGCTATAGAGATGGCATAGAACCTTTGTAGATGGTGGTGAGAGATTATTCCTCAGGTAAACAAGTGCAAGGGAGGTGAACTGGGAGTAAGAATTTAGGGTTAGCTGGAACGGGTAGAGTTTCAGTTTATCCAATAGATCGATGATATAGGGGTGAACTGGGAACTTAAGTCTAGTAGCGAGATGGTGGGTGCTAATAGCAACAAATCCTAAATGAGGATAAGCTACAGGTCATCAAGGGAAGGTGCCATGAGACAATAGCCCTTTGGGAAGCAATATGATTCAACTATATTTCTAAGCTCATCTAGCCTAATGGTCAAAGAGTGATGATTGAACACCATGCTTTCTAGAGACCTCTCACTCCTAGTGACCTACTGACCCTCACTGGGGTTAGGTCGAGCAATAAATTATTCGACAACCTTGCCACTTCCAGAGGCCGTTTCATCTATGGGGTGCACCAATTTCTCACTTTGAGTTAGAAAATCAGACTCATCAGCACTCTTTACTTGGTGACCACAACGTTTATGAGTTGTAGTCATTTACACAAGAACAAGAAATGGTTAGGTCACTATAAGCATACTATACCTGAAAGCTAAGACTAATAGGGTTTCCTATGCAACAGGCCATACATGCCTCATATCACCTTATCTAAGACCCAGACTATTGAAAACTTGGGGGGCTCGACCAACAAAGCCTATCAAGTCACTAAACCTAGGAAATAGAAGGCTAAATCCAACAATCTACAACCCTAAAACCAATAGGCAAAATCTCTAGTAGCAAATAGGCACACATCATTGAACCAAGCAACAAAATACCAGAAACCCATAGAGCAAGGCACTCATAAAAAGTAGAAGCTTATAGTCTAAGAAAGCTTACCATATCAGAAGAACGAGATGAGTTCTAGGATGAAAATGGTGAGCAAGGTCGGTCTCTAGTAATCCAAATCCAAAACACTCAATGGCAAACTCAATGAAGTAGGAGAGCAGGAATGGTAGAGACTGTTCGAGAACTTGAGAGACAAGGCCTCGCTATTTGATTTAGAGACTGATCAACTGCCCCCGACCTGACGGTGTAGCAAATAACAAGGCTTAGTCATCGCCACACTGGCAGCTATAGGAAAATGCTTGCATTTAATGTGGAAATGATGGTACAGGCAGACAAAACAATGAAATAAAAGTCTAAATGATGGCATGGTTGATCACAATTGCTAGCTTTTACCAATGAACTACAGCTTCCAATCTGTAGATCTCATTGAGAGCTAGGGGGCTAATGTTGTGGCATTTTTGGACCACACAAATGGGCTGGTAAAAGCTCAATGGACAAGCCCAGTTGATAAAGGCTCAACTCAACCAGGATTGAGGTCGTAGAAGTAAGGCATCGGATTGCCAAATGAGAACTTAGGTCGTTGGCCAACAAGGGTCAAAATAGCAACCTTAGGTCGTTAAGGACAAGGTCTAACCCACAACTTGAAGCATGCCCTCCTAGCCACCAATTTAGAGAAGACCATTCAATTGCTTATTTAATATGAATTTGTTATTAACCATTATAATTGATTTATGATCCATTTCCGTTATGGAATACATTGTAACACCCTGCCTACGATAAAAAGGGGGTTGAAATCATTGTAAAGAGAAGACACAATACAGACAGAATACTAAAAACTCAGTAAAAGATTGAAAAATAATATAACCGTGGACGTAGACCTTGCATCTGGCTGAACCATATTAAAAAGTTCTTGGTGTCCCTTGTTCTTTCTCTTTTTTCCTTGCAAATTTGCCTTCACAACTTGTAGTTTAGGGTGCCAAACTTGGGTTGATCAGATTTTGCCACCAACAATACTTGTTGAACATAGGGTAGGACTTCTTCATAATTTAGCAAGATGTACAAATTGGGTTGCAGTGAATTCTTCACCTATTAGGAATTGATGACGCCATTCTCTTTATAGACAACCTAGGTGATTGAATATTTATAAACAAGGAAATCCTTCACTACTATCGTCATTTCTTGGAACTCTAGTTCCTACTAGAATAAACATGGGATTCATAGTAATGAGATCAAAACTTTGATATCTTTATATACACCTCAGTTATTGAACCTTCAATATGGACAATATTTTTAACAATTCATCTAAATGTGTATCTTTGATCAATTACTTTATTGTTATTAAGAAAAGTACTATTAGAAAATTTTATCAATAATATTCTTCTTACTAATAATAATAAAAAAAAATTGATTGAGTGAGTATACATAACTTTTATGAATCATGTTTATAAAAATTTTCTTTAGAATGATACTAGTATCACTGCAACAAAAATAAATTATATTTGAATTTTGAACTTCTAGTAATCAAATTTCTCCCTACTATTTAAGATCATAACTTACGTCACATGGCGTCAGGTTGTATTATATGAAACAATAGAGGCCCACATTGATATACTTTATATTTTACATTATATTTGTAGTGTCCATAATAAGACAATGACCTTTGATTGAATTTTATTGAACAAAATCTTATCAATGGATTACAATATCTGGTAGATCTACCTGCTATCACTTGAGATCACTCACGTACTTGTTTTGCTTGCGGCTCATAACCCCCATTCTACCCACAACATCAACTAATTTTCCTTATTACTGGCTTGAAACGGTTCAAGGCACAAATTTAATTAATTTTATGTAATGATAATTTATAATATAAATATAAATTATAATATATTTAAATATAGATAAATTGTTATTATATTTTTACTTATTAGATAATTATATAATTGATATAATTATATTTATGTGAATCATAAGGAAATAATATATTTCTTTTAATTTGAAAGCTATTACATTAATATTTTAAATTAGTTAAATTTATCATTTAAATTTTTTTATTTTTTTGAAAACTTTTTTTAATATATTAGTATTCAGATGAATTTATTTATAAATCATTTTATTTAAAAAGTAAAATTAACTGCTTAATACCATAAAATTTAATTATCTAATTAATAAAAGTTCATGTATTGTTATAATTAACATATTATCTTTAAGAAAATATACAATTTAAAAATATTTTTATGAAATTTTAAAAATATTTTAAATTAAAATTGTGATAAGTATTTAAAAGTGATAAAAATTTCAAAAGGGAAATTTTGAAATATCAAATTTAATATGCAATATTTAAATTTAATAAAAAAATTTAAAGAGTGAGAATTTTTTGATAGATATTATCTATCAAATTAAAATTAGATATTACTAATCATGTGTTGATGTCTTGATAAATATTTTATTTCTATAATATTAGGAAGATTAGGGGAAGTGTTTGTTGAAAATAATCTAAATTAGATTTTGAAAATAAAAAAGGATAAATAAGGTTGATATGTTAGGATAAGACTATAAGTCTTTTTTGTGAAGATAATGTTGATTTATTAGGATGAAGTTGAAGAGTTTTTTCCTTATATTACTAGGATAGTTTGCCTATAAATATAGTTTGTTTTAAGTCTTGTAATGCATTCAAAGAGAGAGGAAGAGAAATAAGCTAGCAAGCTTAGGAGTTTAAATAGAGAGTTCCTTTGTGTATTGAGTTAAAGTCGTGATCAATAAATTTCTCTTTTCTCATATTTTTCTCCAAAATTCTTCTTTTTATTCTTTTGGTACTAACATCTGGTATCAGAGCTCGGTTGTGATATGGCGTCAAATTCAATCCAATTGCAGCTTCCTAAATTGAATAGCAAAAATTATGATAACTAGAGTGTCCAATTGAGAGTATTCTTCAAATTCCAAGATTTGTAGAATTTAGTGGAGACTGGCTATACTGAAGTACAAGACCAAAAGAAGTTTGATGCATTGGAGAAAGGAAAGAAAGATGCATTGGTAGAGACTCGAAAGAAGGATCAAAAAGCATTATATGCAATTTTTCAACCCGTTGAGGAACCAATATTTGGAAAAATATCATGTGCGAATATAGTAAAGGAGACATGGGATATTTTGCAAAAATCCTACAAAGGTGATGATCGTGTCAGACGAGTGTGACTACAAACACTAAGAAGTGATTTTGAGTTATTATGTATGACCGACTCAGAATCAATTTCGAACTACTTTGATCGAGTTCAATTTGTAGTCAACAAATTGAGAGTCAATCATGAAGAAATTCCAGATAGTAGAGTTGTAGAAAAGATCTTGCGATCTTTAACACAAAGTTTGATTACGTTGTTGTAGTAATTGAAGAATCACAAAATATATGAACCATGTCAATGGAGAGATTGATGGGTTCATCATGTTCACATGAGCAACGCGTGAATCAGAAAGCCATAAGCTCAAGTCCTGAGCAAGCTTTGCAAAGCATGATGAATCACCAAAATCACGAAAGCCACCAAAATGGTCGAGGTCATGGTGGAAAAGGACAAGGACGAGGACGAGGACAAGGAGAAGGAAGTGGAAGAGGTGGATATTCTAATTCCGCCGACAAAGAAAAATCAGGTGATAGTAATTTTCAAAAACAATGAGGAGATCACAATGGAGCAAATAACAAATCTAATGTTCAATGTTTTAGATGCAAAAAATA